>JAAGKR010002938.1:0-44938 GCA_011419295.1 Clarias macrocephalus
AACCAACAAATAGTAGTTTAATTTCCTCTATAAGAGCGGCTTGAAATAAACAATTTTTAATGCTGTGACGACGGAGTCTTTAAAAAGATTTTGAATAACAAAACAAAAAAAAAAAAACTATGTTCTGGGAAAGAACGTCATCAGGATTAATTCCATGGCAACAACCAGGAGGAAATCCTAAGTAGAGATCTGAAGAATGATGAGCAAAAGAATCCTGTTAGCAAAGATAATTACCTCTTGGCCCTCTATTAATAGTATGGCGCTTTGTTAAGAAAAGTCTTCAAACTGTGAGTTTGGAGTGCGTATGGCAAACTCATTAACTACTGTAAGTACCTAAACCTGCGAAGCAGTTTAAAATACCAACCATCCATTCATTCATTCATTCATTTCATTCGTCTTCTGTAATTGCATTTTGATGGCCCCAGTGCATTACAGTGCATTGTGAGAGCCAGGAATACTCTGGATATAGGGATAACATGCAAAACACTACAGTGCCATGCAAAAGTATTCATTTGTTCATTTGTATTCAGCCCTTTTTACTCTGATACCACTAACTGAAATCCAGTGGAACCAATCGCCTTCAGAAGGCACCTAATTAGTAAACAGAGTCCACCTGTGTGTAGTTTAATCTCAGTATAAATACGGCTGTTCTGTGAAGCCCTAGTGAACAAGTAAACAAACAGCATCATGAAGCCCAAGGAACACACCAGACAGGTCAGGGATAAAGTTGTGGAGAGGTTTAAAGCAGGGTTAGGTTATAAAAAAAATATCCCAAGCTTTGAACGTCTCACAGAGAAATGTTCGATCCATCATGTAAGAATGGAAAGGGTATGGCGCAACTGCAAACATACCAAGACATGGCGGTCCACCTAAACTCACAAGCCAGGCAAGGGGAGCATTAATCAGAGGAACAGCCAAGAGGTCCATGGTAACCCTGAAGGAACTGCAGAGATCCACAACTCAGAATCTGTCCACAGAACAACTAGTCATGCACTTCACAAATCTGCCCTTAATAGGAGAGTGGCAAGAAGAAAGCACAAGTCCTGCTTACAGCCATGTGGGGGTTATAGCAAACATGTGAAAAGAAAGAAAGAAGGTGCTCTGGTCAGATGAGACCAAAATTGAACTTTTTGGCCTAAATGCAAAACAGTATATGTTGCGGAAAACACTGTACATGGTGGAGGCAGCATCATGTTTTGGAGATGGTTGTCTTCAGCAGGGACAGGGAAGCTGGACAGAGTTCATGGGCAGATGGATGGAGACACATACACCGCAATCATTGAAGCAAACCTGTTAGAGTCTGCAAAAGATTTGAGACTTGGGGAGAGGTTCACCTTTCAGCAGGACAATGACTGGCTCCAATGGAAGGGTTTAGATCAAAGCATATCCATGTGTTAGAATGGCTCAGTCAAGAAGACCTAAATCCAATTAAGAATCTGTGACAAAACTTGAAAATTGAGCTATTTTGCAAAGAAGAATGAGCAATGGGGGAATAGGTAGAGACATACAGTACGGCAAAAGACTTGCTGCCATAATTGCAAAATGTACTTCTACACAGTATTGTCTTAGGAGGGCTGAATACTTTTCAGATTTTGATCGTTAATTTTTTTTTTAAACCATTCATCATTTTCTTTTCACTTCACAGTTTGTGTCAGTCTATCCAGATAAAATACTTTTCGAGGCAATGTGCACAGCTCAGGAGTTTGTTTAGATAAATGTTGCATCAAACACGCACTTTAAAGATTTAACGTCTTTGCTAGGATTGATCTTGCCTCATAATGTTTACTTGAAGCTCAACTCCCCACGGAGATGTTTGACGTTTGTAAGAAGATCCTGGAGAAATTTCATGACAGCAGGATTCACAGCATCAACTACTGATGATTGTCAGTTGAGTCACGGAGGAATCGAATGCCTTCTCATCTCACAAGTCAACAAATGCAATCGATATACTTCAGGGTTTCCCATGGTTTTCTTCTCACGGGATCTGATCAGACAAAGACAATAAAGCTGAACTTAGTTTGCTAAACAACCAGAAGAGCATCATCCAATTTGTATATTGGCAGTGGACACCAATGAAGTAGTGGTGTCTTCTTTAGAGTTTGACAGAGTGGCAGATTTCATGAACCCACTTTCATTGTAACCTTTCATCATGGATTAATAAGACTTGTGGCCATAGAGCTGCCCAGCACAGATTCATTCAAAGCAGACTGGCACTTTTGATTCGAGTAACAGAACAGTTATGAGAGTAACATCTTTCTTTATTTCTTTACATAATCCCCTGCTACACTAATGCATGTATCTCTGCGTTTCACTACTGCTTGGGTATAAGGTTTCCACTCACTTAGCCAAATTCTCGGCTACAATCGTGCTAGCAGTCCAGTCTTCATTTTGTTTCACAACAATTTTAATGTTCATATTAAAATAAAAAAGCAGCTCACAGGCAATCTCTCTTTAATAAACCCGATTATGCATGGCATACTGATGTTTAGGGGAAAAGAATGACCTTAAATAAGTGTTAATGAATCCGATTATGCAAGTTTTATGGTTTGTATTTTGCACTGGACCACGCAGAAGTTGTTATAAAGCAAGCATTGAGAACATCTGTGTCATTCCCATACAAGCAAAGCATTAATCATTAAGTAGGTCCAAAATATCTTTGTAATTAGCACAACTTCATCTAGGGTACGTGCTGGGCAAACATGCCGGAATATTTCCAGTCATAGATATAAATTAGGGAACTGAAATTTCACATTATATACTGATTTAATGTAACTTGTACTGTTTGCTGCACTTTTTAAATTTTTTAATTTTTTTATTTTTTACTGTATTTGTCTGTTTTTTATAAGAATGTGCTCGGATGTTAATGTGTAAATGAATATTAATCAGCATAAATTCTACAGATAAAAATTAAAATTTATTGTTTAAAATCATATATTTTGCAACATTGTGTTTGTTTTGGGTTGTTTGTTGTAAATTTGTTGTAAACTTCAAAAACAAGTGGATGTTACTTTATACCTGCTTCATAATACTGAAAACATTTTTCTTTCAGAGAATTTCTTTATATCTGCTTAAAACTTTTGCACAGTATCATGAAATTGTTATTTCATAAATTTTTTTTTTTTTTTTTAAATGTGTTCGTTTCTTACAGTCCACTTTCTTGGCTTCTTCTCATTGGTAATACACGCATCACAGATATTGTCTTGCTATATAGATTATAAGTATAAGAATTGAAGATTTATGAATATTATTATTTATATGGGTGGCACATTGGCAACAACATGTAGAGTAGGTTAACTGACGTTTCCCCATAGTGTGTGAATGAGAGCTTGTAAATTGACCAGAAGTCCTAGCACGGTCGTACAACTGGGAATAAATATAATGGTCCGCATTGGCCCTCATGGTCCCTAGTTGGACTACAGAGGTTCCTAGATGGATGGATGGATGGATGGATTATTTATATAAATAGAGAAAAAAAAAAGAGAAAAGAATTTCCTCTAGAACAAAAACTACAAGTGAATTTTTAATTAGTTCTTACAAGAACTTTGTTTTTGAATGGCTCCCCTTAATGTCTTTCTGTCTCTCTGGATGAAAATGAGAGATGGGTTATTGTTTTAGAAGAGAGAAAGCTAGATGGTCCTGTCTAATGAGTGAAAAGTGAAACAAAAGCAAATGTAATAATTCAGTGTTGTTGCTTTCGGCAGTTATGCTAATGCTATTCATTTCCAGATAGCCAGTAATTCCTTTCTACACAAAGTCACTTGTGTGTTTGTATACAGCACACTAGGGCCGGTTTTGTACCTGAGGTCATTTAAGTAAAGGTTTATCATGTGCATTATGGGTTTTACTCTACCAATAAATTTCGTTGGTACGATGTAACGTGGCATTTAATTTTAGTCAGTCCTGCATTTCGTTCTGGAAAAAGTAAGTGCAATAGGACTTTTCTTATGTAGCGGATGCATGAGGCATGAGTAAGTCATATGAGTACAGTGATTTAAAACTTGGTCAGACACATCGAACATTGTTTATGCAGAGCACTTCGTAAGAATAGGTATCTTCTCTGAAAATAAATAAATAAATGCATCACAATAGGACTTCCAAATAATGCGTGTTGAAGCCCTATTGGTACATCATGAATGTAAAAATGATAAATAAAAAAAAAGTATTCAACTAATACAAGTGTTTTCCCCAAACTCAACACAATATTATACTTTTATTGACAGTGTCAAAATTATTTGATGAAAAATCCCCTTGATGACAAACATCTTAAGTACATCGTAGCTATAATGACCTGATGCGACTGTGATGTGTAGCCAGACACTAGATATTAGTCCATTCCTCATAGACAATGGCCTTTAGTTCAGCAAGATTATTGGGTTTGAGTGCTGCAACTTCTTTTTTTCCCCCCATTGGTTTCAAGTCATGTGGCCTCTCTAGATTCCTCCAGGACTTCATCTGAAACCAACCCTTGGTGGACTTTGAAGTATTCTTGGGGATCGGTGTTCTGTTGGAAAGTCTAATAGTGCAGAAGTTTCAGCTTCCTTACAGATGACATGATGCTTTCTTTAAGGATTTACTGCTACTTGGCTGAATCCATCTTGCCCTCTACACGCTGCAGGTGTCCAGTGCCAGAGGAAGCAAAGCAGCATCACCGAGACACCACCATGCTTTGCTGTATACAGGGTGCACTTTTCTGCATCTCATTATTTCTCCCCCAAACATTCCACTGATTCATAGGACTAAAAAGTTTTGTTTCATCAGTCCATAAAATAGAATTCACAACCTTCTGTGTGTAATTCATGAGTCGCCTTATTCTTGTGTTTTAGGGGCAGTAGTGGGGTATGTCTTGGGGTGACCTTCAGTGTTCGGTATGAGTTTAACTTCAGTGCTTGCCCCCACCAAATCTTTCTGTAGGTCCTTCGAAATCAGTCGAGGGTTTTTCAACACTTGCCTCCTCGGGAATCTGGTATCAGCAGGTTATACTGTAGCATCCTCTTTCAGCCACATCCACGTAGTGTAGCCACAGTCTCCTTAACTTCGAACATGTGAAACAGGCTTCCTACTGTATTGCTAGCAACGGCTTGACGTAGCCGTTTCTGACATCTCCATCCATAAATCTATAGAAAGTGCAGATGTTTGATGTGTTCTTAATCAACTACACCTGGGGCATCTAATCTGTGCTTGAGACAACACCTGATTTACAAATTTGTGGCATTATTCAGGGGATTTAATAATTCTGAGACTGCAGTAATCATTCAAAATGGCCATTTGTGTTGAATTTGGAGAAATTTCTTGTTATATTCATTGTGTTGAACTATTTTAATTGCTCTCGTTTCACTGATTTATTACAAACAGCTGCAAATTAGTAATTATAACAAAAAAAGCAAAAAAAAAACACATTTTTAATCGGGGTTTAATAATTTTGGGTGCAGCTGTAATGAATATATTTGAAAGTAGTGATCTTGGTGCTATTAAAATATATTTAGTGTTTAGTTAAGTCTGGCAACCTTTAAAATTTAGCTACCACCATTTTGAAGATGGTAAACATTAATGAACTTTTTTATAACGTTAATTGCTTAGTCTTGCTTAGTACTGGAATTAGAAAAAAAAAATCTTAAAGGGTTGTTTCTGTCTTTGTAGTTCCCACTATACTGCCATCATATTTTTTGGGATGCATGAAAATTAATCCTGTATTTTTATTTATACTGAAATATACTTATATATTCACTGTTAAAGTAACATGATATGTACAATTAAAGTTAATATAATCACACAAACATGAAAAGAGAATTCTATACTCACCACGAGATTGTACACTAACCGCAAGATCCCACTAGTAGCAGCATGGGTTTATGGGCGTTACGCAGAATTAGTGAAAGGTGCGGAAACGTTTGTTTGCGCACGCGCAGTGAGTGTATGTAGGACGGATTCACATTTTCTTACTATGCCGCCTGACCAATCAGCCGCAATAACGTGGTTATTGTTATTGCGGCTGATTGGTCAAATGGAGTCATGTGATTATTGTTGCTGCATCTGATTGGTGAAACAGTCACGTGGTAGATTCACCGGCTGCATGGGTAGAATGAATGGCTCAAAAAGTAACGAGTCGAGTGTAGCCGAAAGTAGCGGAGTAAGAGTAGCGTTTCTTCTTTACAAAAAGTAAAAAGTGCGGCGCAGCAAAACTACTTTATATAACTAATTTCCTTTTCAAAAAGTTACTCAAGTAAATATAACGGAGTAAATGTAACTTGTTACTACCCACCTTTGGGGGGTTTATACGATAGGAAGGTATCAGAACACCTAGTGCACAGTCTAATTGGGAAACCCGTGGAATTTACAGACAAGTCCCACCCTGCGACCCACAGTACCCACAGGATCCACTGCCTATAGGCAAAACTACTAGTTTTGTGGAGACATGCCCTGAGGGGCCAGAGCTGCCTCGATGGCACAGCGGAACCCTACAGTACACAATACTGGCCGTAATGTTTTGTGCTGTAAAGTTATAGCTGAGTACAAGCGGTGTGCTGTTGTCAGTTCCAGGAATATGACTGGTTGCTTGTTAAGCTGAAAAAGCCATGAATATTTCAGGCTTTGGTGAGTTGTAAACAGTTTGACAGGCTTCATTAGTCAGAGTTTTGAGAGGCTGCCAGTCACGGTGGCAACTCAACAGAACATTAATCTGTCAACAAACATGTTAATTACGAACAACAGACAGTGTAATGAGCCATTTTCACTCTTTAACACCTTTAATACCTGTGTTGTCGTGTCCCATCCTCTGGGCACTTGCATTAGACAAGCTTTAGTCGGCTCATCTAGAGAAAATGAATTGATGAGCAGGAATGCTTCAGGAGTGTCTCAGGGTTCAAAGTGGACATAAAACCTTGCTGACTGTATATATGTATTATTGTTTGAAATTATCTTCTGATCCTTTATTAATACAAGATCAAAATCAGGACGTCTAAAGAGCGGCTTCTTGCCTTTATATCATAACGTTCTATATTTGGACAGTAGGATTCTTGCAGCTTTTTCTATTTTTTATTTATTTATTTATTATTTTTTTTCAAATGCAGTCAGAGGTATTGCAGACTGAGAGAATATTTTATGCATGTTTCTTTGGTCACCCAAAAAAAAAAAAAAAAGAGGTGTTAAGAAACACAACTGCCAAAATGTTAAGCCAACATTGTTTGGGTTATATAAGCATGAAAAAAATAAATAAAAATATAACTCAACCTCCCACAGTTTTGCCTGGATAATTCAGCCGGCAGTGTGTTTGTGGTCATTTAAGAATGTAATTTAACATCAATGTGTTGGTTGAGTGTTAATAAGGGAAATCTATTAAACTATTGAAAACTTTTTGAATTATGATTGTTGAGGTTCATAAGTAGCTTTATAAGAAAAGCTTCAGTTTACAGCACTATCAGTGTCCTGCTCTATTAGTGTTAGTTTCGCTTCAGTAGATAAGCGCAGCAACCTGTCTTACTACAGATATGCATTGTTTAATGTCTACATGCATGTGTCTAACTTTACATATGTCACTGCCTGTGGTCCTATAAGGTCATAACACAGGGCATAAATTCCAATTCAGCGCAAGAGTAGAGAAAAAATGCAGATATAGATGAACCCAACAACGTCCCACACACAGCTTGTGCAAGTGACGGGAGCAAGAAGGGTAAAGATTTAATATGAAACAGAAGCTTGCACTACATACTAACTTTATCATAGCGAAGTATATAACACAGTGTTCACACTAATGTATGCATAATGTCTCAATTCACAGAAGGCATCGTGGACGGTAGCCCATAACAACCCAGGGTGACACAGGTGTCAAAAACCCTTTAAATATTCTACAAGGTTCCTTATTCATCTTTATAACTTAACTTCAATTCATAAAGTCCCTAAGTGACATCTAATGAACATCCTGGTGCCCGCTGGGAAATTGTGTACCCACGGGATCATTTCCAAAATGCCGATATGTGCCGGTAGCACATGTGACGGAACTAGTTAATTTTAAAACGCTTGTTTTTTTTTTCATCCTATTTAACAATTCTGCTGATTTATTAACATCTCATATTTTATATTTATCCTGTTCAGGCTGCATTTCTAAAAACAACTTAACATAACAACAACAACAGCAAAAAAAATGTATCTATGTGACATGTGTCACATTGGGCTTTTAACCCTAAAATTGAGTCTTGGCTCTTATCAGTTAAACATAACTTCAAATCAATCTGCTGGAGTGACATGGAGTGATGCAACAAAGTGTAAATATATTTTTTCCTCCAAAAATCTATTTAGTTCACTCACAGTAGCTGCTACTTTTTTCACAGCTTGCAGTTTTGCTTTACTGACCATGTGATAGAAAGAAGTGATGCAATGATTTGTTAGAATGTGTTGGATTTTGATCAAAAAGCACAACCATAACCTGTCATGTTTTTTTTCCCTCTAACAAGTTCAACGCTTCTTATAATAAGGTTATGAGATTATGGTTTCAAATGAAACATTTTGTTTTAAGCAACCATGTGTGCCAGAGAATCAGCCAAAAGGAATAAACATCCAAAAATAACATTTATCTCATTTTGCGGTCAAACTGTTCAGTTGTACCTAGAGCATGAAGCAGTGGCATTCGATCATATGATGGTGAATGGATGAGTGTAAGATCAAATCTCAGCGCTGTCAGAGATCCACTTAGCCTAATGATTTATAAAAGTAAAAAAATTTTATGGAGTTAAATGGTGGAGTTTGTATGTTTTCTCTGTCACTGGTTGGTTTCCTCTGAATACACAGGTTCCCTCCCACAGCCCGCAGACATGTGGTTCAGGCTCTGTAGTCACCTGTAGTGTATGAATGGGTTATGCCTTGTGATGAGTTGGCATCCAATCTGGGAGTACCCTGCCTGTTTGCTGGCGTGATCTCCAGGCTTCCTGAGACCTTACACAGGATAAGTAGTATAGATAATGGATGGATGTGTGGATGGCATTCCATATAAGGTATGTTCTTGCCTTAGGTCTAGTTTTTAGAATACGTCCCAGACTCATCACAATAGTGACCAGACTAAATCATTAACTGAAAATAAATGAATGAACAAATAAATGAATGAGGACAAAACATGAGAAGAAATCCAAACTGAAATATACAGTAAGACCAGGTAACATCTGGGTAGTAGGATTAAAAGGCATTACTCTTCTACAATTATACACTAAAGCCAGTGCTAAGTGGGTGGCTAAGTGGATGCTCAATATGAGCAAATTGCAAGTTAGACTGTTTATGATTACAGTATCAGTTTAGACACAATTCACAGTGCAGCTGATGCCTGAAGAAAGGGTGAGACGTAAACTGTTTTTGGGGAATTCAAAGCTTTGCAGCATCCACATGGAGACATCAAAAACAAACTGCTGATTATGCAGCAAGCTACGTTTGTCCCCGAAGTTGCTTTCTTAACCTGAACCTTAACACCTTGCATTTGGTAACGCGGACGCAGCAGAAAAACCAAATGTCTCGGACTTTCTAAAGCCCCCGTTAATTGCGGCCAATGCCACATCTTAGTGGGTGCCACAAGCAAAGTCTGGTGAAACTTATCAGAAAAGAGTGTGAAAATTCAAGAAGCATCACGCTGATCTGTCTGTCAGGTATCATTAATGGTGCGCTTACGGTAACAGCAGTGTGTAATGACACTGCATGGTTAAGCTCCTCTCCCCTGGGGTGACGCTGAGAAAATGTTGACGCTCTAATAAGAGGCTTGAGATGAGATTTATATGAAAAAAAAAAAAGGAAAAAGTATCTGCGTTTCCAGATACTGTGGGCTAATATGTGAAGCTGTGTGCCAAAAGGTCACGTGCTAGCGCTGCTGCATGCTAATTGGCATGGAGGTTTTACAAAGTACAGAGCAGGAGACTGTGTGATAGCAGTTAGCAGTTTTAGAAACACATTTTTAACAGAATTTGTGTGTGTGTGTGTGTGTGTGTGTGTGTGTGTGTGTGTGTGTGTGTGTGTGTATGAATATTTCATTCCTTGGCATGTCTTTGCAAGAGCAGCAGATGGCCCGTCTCTTGCCTTGGTAATGTGCACTTGTACATTTAATTAAGCCGCATCTGGAGTGCCTGAAACTTTCTCCCAGACTGAGCCTTCTCTCTTTGAACAGTTCTCCTTCAAGCGTCATTCCGACTTGTGCCCCTTTAAGCCATGCATTCATCCCGGTGAACAAGCTCAGTAATTCCACAATCAGAAAAGCAAATACCATAATTCACCAATCGATAAGCAATAATGCTGTGGGACCTTGCTAAAGGTTATCAGAGTAGGTGAGGCAAGTGGGTTTCTCTGACCCAGGGGAGGGAGATTTCCGGCTCGTTTACATCTGTCCCCGATGAAGATTGATCTCGGTTTTTATAATATCTCTTCGCACCGTATAGGCTCGTTCATATCAGGTAAAGTCAACATGTCTGCCAGTAATTGCGCATCACCCTGGAAAGGAATATTGCATGCGTGCTGTGTGTATTACCGCCGCTAAGCACACAAATGGGCTGCAATAACAGGGCATGCTGTATGCTTCATTCTGTTTACTAGAGTTCCACTGTGAGCTCAAGGAATTAAAAATATTTCCTGTGGACTTTCCCACGTAATCTGTGTGTGTTAACACGGTTGAAAAGGGCTTATCACTAATTGCTATTGTGTATTCGTATTATACCGTAGCACTGTTGAGCCCTGGATTCTGATTGGTCCAATGCTGTTTAATTTTCTATAAGGGCAACTCTGGCTCTAAGTCAAATACCAGGTTTATATTCACATGTCTGTCCTAACATGCTGTCCGTCTCACATGGTCTTGTATGGGAAGATCCTTCATACAATATAACCCGAATCCTGGAAAAGTTGGGACGATTTTAAAATTTTAATGAAAAGAAAACTAAAAGACTTTCAAATCACATTAATCACCTTAAAACATAGAGAACATAAATGTTTTAACAGAGAAATTTTATACTTTTTATAAGTTTTGACGGGAGCAACAAAGGGCTGAAAAAGCAAGAATTTTTTTTAAAGATTCTGCAGAATTAATTGACATCAGGTCTGTAACATTATTAGCTATAAAAGCGATGTCTTAGAGAGGCAGAGTCTCTCAGAATTGGCACAGCCTCCCCAAAAAAGATTGAGGAATACTTTAAAAAAAGCATTTTTCAGCATCAAATTACAATACAAAGGCTTTGCAAATCTCATCATATACAGTGCATAACATAATCAAAAGATTCAGAAAAACTGGAGAAATCTCTGTGCATAAGTGACAAGGCAACACAGCAACTCTCATCTGCATAAATGTGTCATTGACCTTACTAAATGGGCCCAGGAATACTTCCAGAAACCACTGTCGGTAATCACAATCTGCAGATGCCAAGTGAAGCTCTGTCATGTAAAAAGAAAGCCATATGTGAGCATGGTCCAGAAGCGCTGTTGTGGTTTATTTCCCCAAGTCTCATTTAAAATAGAATGTTTTAAAGTGGAAAAGTGTTTCTATGGTCAGACAAGCCCAAATTTGATATCCTTGTTGGAAATCATCGCCGTGTCCTCCAGGATAAAGAGGAGGGAAGCCTTTAAACATGTTAGCAGCGTTTAGTTCAAAAGCCCCCATCTCTGATGGTATAGGTAACTGTATGTTTTGGGAGGCACTATGAATGCGGAAAGGTATATAAAGGTTTTAGGGAAGGCCTTGTGTATTTCAGCAGGACAATGCAAAACCACATACAGTACTGCAGCTATTCCACAGCATGGCTTCATAGTGGAAGAGTCCGGGTGCTGAATTGGCCTGCCTGCAGTCCCACAGAGAACATTTGGTGCATCATTAAATGAAAAATACGTCAAAGATGACCATAAGCTCTTCAGCAGCTGGAAACCTATACCAGACAACAATTTGACTAAATTCCAACATCAAAACTCCAGAAACTCATAATCTCAATGCTCAGATGTTTTCAAACTGTTTTGAAAAGTAGAGGAGATGCTACACCTTGAACCTGTCATAACTAATTAAAAATTTTAATTAATTTAAAATTAGTTAGATAATTAGTTGAATCTTGTTAAATTTCTCTGTTTAAACATTATTTATCTGTGTCGTATTGTAAAATAAAATGTGATTTGAAAGTCTTTTATTTTTCATTTTACTCAAAATTAATAAACCTCCCTTTTCTGGAATTTGAGTTCAAAAGCCCCCATCTCTGATGATTGCTAAATTCTTGCTAAACAAAAATAATAATCTGTAATAACCATTTATGGAAGGCTTCTCCAGTGTCAGTGCTCTGTGACAGTAAGTTTGGCACTACAGCAAAGTCCTTAGTACTGAGGAGTTTCTTTAATAACCTGGGACGCTGTGTTGTTTATCGATTGGTTATCCGAGGGGCGTTTAAGTCAAAATGGTGAATGAAGGTTCATCACAATTGACCTTTGAAGTAAATTTCAAGCACAAACCAGTGATGAGACTCTTTAAACATCTAAATGTGCAAACAAAGGAGGCCGTACATCCATGAATGACGATCCTGCTCGAAGTGCTTTGAATGCACTGCAGTCGATCCACACAACATTCACATAGTGGATTGCCAGACCCTTGAAAGTCGTCAGATAAAAAGAGATCAGGCTGTACGTAGTACTGTTGTGGAATTGAATACAGCTGTTGTAGTTGTAGTAACACAGTTTACGGTATCAACATAAAAAATGTAGGTCTGAGAATTTGTACAATAAGAAATGGATTGTTATACTATTTTCCTGATATTAAAGAAATATATTAAGCAATTTACGCAACTTGTGTGTACAAATTGAATCTCAAAGTATTCAATACATTTGCTTTAATGCACTTTTATCATCTGTTGGTTGTTTGTTTTTTATGCATGGAGAAACACTATGTTGGTTATGATGTGTTATATTGGAGCAACTTCTGAGGCAATGTGCATCAAACAGCAAAAAGACAACTGATAATTAGTAGCTAAAGTGGCATGGTGGCGTAGTGGTTAGCACTCTGGCTCAAGGTCAAGGATTTGAGTCCGTGTCTTTGTATGTTCTCCCAGAGCAGGCACTTTGGTTTCCTCCCACAGTCTAAAGACATACAGATTAGTCTAATTGTCATTTCTAAACTGCCTGTAGTGTTTGACCGAGAATGTCTGCTTAGACCCTGTGATGGATTGGCACCCTGTCCAAGGTGTACCCTGAATTCCCCTGATTTTTTTGCTCCTTTTTTAATCCATCAGAAATGATAGTTCCACGTTCTTAAATTTTATTGCTTCACAAGGCTGATTTTGCAAACTTGATTTCAGATGTTGAAGTTCACCATTGATTAGGTTCTACTGACAATTAAACTTTATTCTGTACTATTGCTATGATGCCTATATACTGATATGCATGTTCTGGGACAAAATAAAGAATTCAAGTCTCTTGAATGAAAAAAAAAATGTCTCGGGTTATTTTGCTGTAACCCTGTTCCCGGAATAAGTGGGAATGAGATGCCGCGTGAAAACGCTATGGGAACGTCTCTTTGTTCCACCTGTTGTGAAGCACGTGTGTGTCAAACACGCCAAACTTGTGATGTCATCTGATGAGGTGCACCTGCAGGTTATAAATAGGACTGAACAGGAAACATCCTCAGGTCGCTTTTTGTCTGAAAGGCCGTCCAGTCACGCCCGCAATGCAGCATCTTGTTCCCGCTTTTTCAGGGAACAGGGTTACAGCAAAGTAACCCGAGACGTTCTCTTTCAAAAGCTACACTCGATGCTGCGTGAAAACGCTATGTGAACAAGAATACCAACGCCACCACACTGCAAGTGTCTGGACCCCCAGAGTTGTATAGTGTGCGCACAGTCACCAAAGAGGTCTCAGACATAATTCTGGGATGCTTACTCGAGGACTCGCGAGCCTGGAGTGGCATGGACATCCAAACTATAAAATCTGACAAATGTGTGTGGAGAGGACCAACCTGCTGCATCACACACTTGCTACAAGGGGACACCTCTTGCCAGAGCAATTGATGAGGCAAGCCCCCTGTTCGAATGGGCCCTAATTCCTAGAGGCGAAGCCTAACCACGTGCCTCGTAGGCTAGGGCAATAGCATCTCTCACCCAATGTGACAATGTTTGTCTAGTGGTAGCCGACCCCCTGCTGAGGCCCCCATAACATATAAAAAGCTCCTCTGATTTACGCCACTGGCTAGTGCGGTGGATGTAAATCTGAAGAGCATGAACTGGACAAAGTGAAGTCTTTCCTGCTCCGGAGCCGTAAATGAGGGAGAACAGAAGGCTTTGAGAACAACTGGGTGCATAGTCAAGAATGGAACTTTCGGAAGAAAGTTCGGGTGAGGATGCAGAATAGCTTTGACTAACCCAGGGGCAAAGTCTAAGCAAAATCTCCAGTTCTCTTCAAAAAAGTAATGGCCATGAGAAAAAATATCTTAAGGGTCAGAAGCCTGACAGGCGCTGACTCTAGTGGTTCAAAAGGGGTGTCAATCAACCTCTCTAGCACAATAGGAGCCCTAGCACTTAGTATAGTTTCAATCAGTATAGTTGGAAGACCAGCCTCTCTTAATTGGTCCCCCTCAGGGGCCAAACGTGAAGGTTGAGCTCAGGCTGGGGATGAAATATTGTCCCCTGCTCCTGAGACAGAAGATCCCTCCTCACTGGAATCAGCCACGGCGATCCGTCGAGGAGAGATATTAGATCTGAGAACCACACTCTGGTTGGCCAGCGGGGCGCTATCAATGAGAGGCGCAAGCCCTGTTGAGGGACCTTCGCCAGGACATGTGTCACAGTTTGTCTGGATAGTAAATCTGCTCCTACATTCATATGCTTCGTAATGTAGGGACAGGAACTTGTCCTGTGCCCAAAGCAGAACCTTGTGCACTAGCCTGTTCAAGCGGCGTGAGCGCAGTCCGCCCTGGCTATTTATGTACGAGACCACCGTAGTGTTGTCCACCCGTACTAGGACATGGTAGTCTCTCAACTGCTGGAGGAACTATTTCAGGGCTAGAAATAGAGCCATAATTTTGAGGCAATTGATGGGCAACACGAGAAGATGACCTCTCCAGATCCCTTGGGCTGGATGGCCATCTAAGACAGCACCCCAGCCCGTGAGGGAAGCATCTGTCGTTAGCGTCTCGCGACGACGACAAGACGGACCTAGAGTGGGACCCAAAGTCAAAAACCGGGGTCTGAACCACTTAGAAAGGGTACGAAGCCCTCAACGCGTAACCCTTATTTGCCTCTGGGGATTGGCCCTTGGATGAAATCCCCTGGCTTTTAGCCACAACTGAAACAATCTCATGTGCAGAATGGAAGGACCTGATACTGGTAAGCTTCGCCCCCGAAAGTGAACCTCAGGATCTTCCTGTGTTGTGGCAATATTTCTATATGAAAATATGCGTCCTTCAGGTCAATTGTCACAAACCAATCCTCTGGTTGGATTAGAGAAACAATCATGTTGTAATGGAAATATTTTCAACAATACCCCAAAGAAATCTGGGTAATTTTAGAAATTATACTAGTAATTGTTACCCTGACGTGCCTCGTTATTGAAGACTCATGGAGAAATGGCCATGGTAAAGTCTATATAGCAAACTCAAGCCACATACATTTAACTAGAATGACGAGAGGAGACAGCATGATAAAAAGGCATAACGCTAATCTTAGAAGATGTGCTGGTAATTGGGGATGTTCTCTATCATTAGACATTGCTGATAATATGATATATATACACAACGGCTTATGTTGGTTATGCCAGGTCATGTCCTCAAGCTGGGTAGCACTGCCCCTTAATAATGTCACAGCAGCAGAAGCAAATGCAGACAACATATCTTGTATTATACCGATAACCACCATGGCCATCCAGCAGATATCGCCATACTAAAAACAAACACACTGTCAGCATTTTGAACTTGTATTTTTTGATAGCGGTTCAACCCGTGAAGATCCAAAATTGGACGGAACCCCCCGTCTTTCTTGGGAACCAAGAAATAGCAGCTGTAATAGCCGGACTCTCTGTCTGGGAGGGGAACATGTTCTATGGCACCTTTCCCCAGCAAAGTCTGTAATTCCTGAATCAACAGAGGTGCTCGTTCCGGTTTCACGGACGTGGAGACTACGTCGTTGAAACACAGAGGACGATGAGCAAATTGAATCCTGTAGCCTCTCTCTACAGTGCTTTGTACCCAAGGAGACATGCCTGGCAGTAGCTTCCACGCTGCCAGTTTCTCAGAAAGGGGCAGAAGTTTCGTCACCCACACGGCCCTGGCGCATAAGCATCAGGACGACTTCTTTGCGGAGATAATACTCCTCAAGTCCGGTCTCCTAGAGGTGAATTGCGAAGCCCTGCAGGCCCCACCCCAACCTCTACGAGGGGGTGCATGGCTCACCACACTCTCCTTCTGTGTCTCACGCCTCATGGGTATCAGACCTGGTCAGGACTGGGTGGCCGACGGTCCCGACTGTTGAGCACGGTGGGGAAGAAACCTCACAAAGGCTTCTTCAAGAAATTTAGCCTCCCGAAACCTATTGATTACGGTACTAAGGGCGTCACCAAACAGGCTGGAAGGTGAGATTGGGGCATCAAGGAGGAAAGTGCGATCCTTGTCCTTGATGCCCCTTAAGATTAAGCCACAGATATCTCTCTGTAGACACCATGGCAGCCATAGAGTGGCCGTCTGCTTGGTTGCGCGGAGGGACAGATCTGTGGCTCGGCGTAATTCTAAAAATGCTCTTTCATTGATAACCCCACCGGTGCTCAAGTCATTCAGCAGGTCAAGGTGACCCGTTGCCTGAAAAAGCCCACACTCCCCACCAAGCTGTGTAGACTAACATCTTAGTTGGTGGGGAGTGCGGGCTTTTTCAGGAAGGATGACTTCCCAGGAAAGAGATAGCCCGCAAGCGTCTCTTCTATCTGGGGCATCATCATAAAACCCCGTGCCTTCGCATCCACGACATTAGAATAAATCGATGTCGATGGCACAAAGATACGGGATTCATGGAATAGGGCATCTTCCATGAACGAGTTAACTCGTTGTGGAGGTCGACAAAAAAGGGGAAAGAGCGTTGTTAAGGCCCTGCCACCCGGTAGAAACCTGTCGTTTAATTTTGAGTGCTTGGGGGACTCCTGCTCCTGCGGCCAATCGAGGTGTTAGTGTTCGACCGCGCGTTACCACCTCTAATAACTCCTGATACGCGAGCTCATCGCTGTCTGAAGTGACAGTTTCCATCTCCGCCAAAGCGAGAGTGGAAGTTTCTTCCGCCCCTTCACAAGAAGCGCAAGAGCGAGAGAAAAGGAGGATTCCATCTCATGTGCTTCCGCCAGATCAGCACGCGAACCCCAGGAATGCGCTGCTCGCGGTTTCGTTTTAAAGAAGGCGAGCCAAGCGCGAAGGACTTTAATAGGGAGGAGATCACAATGCTCACATCCTCCCTCAACCCCAAGGATAGCGTGCTCTTCCCCCTCACAGCGTGGAGATCACCTTGGCAAGATATCTTTCACACGGAGGCACACATCTCCTGTCTAACTCTGCCATCTTTTCTGGTGAGTAGTGTAACGCTTTCTATTTTAGTTTTAAAAAGTGCTTTGCACACACGCACACGCACAATTCGGTTTGAAGACAAAAAGACCTTAGGATGTTTCCGGTTCAGTCCTATTTATAACCTGCAGGTGCACCTCATCAGATGACGTCACCTGACCGAGGTTATATAAGCCAAAGTTTGGCGTGTTTGACACACACATGCTTCACAACTGGTAGAACAAAGCAACGTTCCCATAGTGTTTCACGCGCCATTGAGTGTAGCTTTTGAAAGGGAACAGCAATTATTCCTACAACCAGGTACACAGACGAAAAAAAGAGGTGCCCAAGCATCCATACTTGTGGAATCAAAAGACAATATTTACCAAAACAAATACAACAGCACACTTCTTAAAGGTCAGATAGGGTTTATGGTAAGATTTGGTCATGAGGATTGCTAATTAATAGTATTGCTTTTTGGCAGACCAAACTATTCAAGATATCTTAGAATTGTAATGTTGTTCATTTCAATTTAATTTTATTTTTATTTATTCATTTTTTTTTTTACCCAAATATGTATCAATTAAAATGTAGCATCTGTTTTTTTGGGGGGGAGGCTGCTGCAACTTGTCAAGCAGAAACTTTTTGAAGTGTCCATATGCTTTTTGTTTTTCAGAAGAAAGCATGAAATCACCCATATGCTTGTCTTGATTTTAGGCTTCACTACAAACATTTGATTTGGAAACACAGAACATGATAACTGGATTGTAATAGAGAAGGTTTAAAGAAGGTGATAGTGTGACAGTAGTGAAATTACACATTAGTAGTACACACACACACACACACACACACACACACACACACACACACACACACACACACACATACACACACACAAGGGCGCCTTCATGTCTGTGTTACCTTTGGGCTTCTCCTTGTTAGTTATGCTGTCAGAGTGAATCCCTGCTTGCAAAATGTACATTGTCTTCAACCATTATGAGACAATAAATGACTTAATAATCTGTGTTTCTCTCTCCCTCTCTCTCTTTCTCTCTCACACACACACAAATATTCCAAACAGCTCCCAAGATGCATGCAGTTTGAAAAAGCGTTTCATAGCTTTTCAACAGGATTGAAGACTGGGCCATTTATGTTTTTGGTTGGAACAATTCCAGTGTATCTTGGGCAGTATGATTGGAGTTGCGCTACATGTTGTAAGATGAACCTTCAACCCAGTCTTAGGTCTTTTTGTGAATTGGAATGTTTTTTTTTTGTTCTAGGATTGGCCTGCTTTCAAAATGCCATCACCCCTGACCAGTTTAGCAGTCCCTGATGATGAAGAGCATCAACACGACATGATTCGACCACCACCGTGCTTCACTGATAGGGTTTTCAGGGTGGTGAACAGATTTGGGACTGTGCTAAACTTCGTGATTTGCGCCAAGGCAAAACGTTGCAATTTTGATTATTTAATACATTTGAGTTAAGACATCTGAGTTACACATTTGTAGGACTACACATTATGGAAATGGTCAGTGAGGGTAGAAACATATTATGAAAATGTATCAAAACAATGTAGATGAATTTTGGTTAAGATATGGAAATATATGCAAAAGCAAGCAAAGGATAAATGAGAAATGTCTGGAGACTTGGCCAGCACTGCAGACACTGGTTAATAATGAATATAGGGAAAAAAGTCACTATGGATGTGTTCAAGAGGCTCGGTTTTAGACGTTATAAAACATAAAAAAAATTATTTCTTTCATTTTTAGTAAATATCTGTCCATTGGAGCTTTATTTCACATAATAAAATGTGGTTAAAAATGCTGCTGGTTGAAAATAATGAGCAGCTTAGATCTTAGTCAATTTGAGTACAAATTCAAATGGGATTTATAGACGTATTACCCCAAAACCAATGAGTAATGCATAAGTGCTATTCTGGCCAATGAAAAAAAAATTGTATTGAAATATACATCAGAAACAGGACATTTTGAATAAATAACCAGAGGAAGACAAAAAAAAAGTCATCAATCCTCAAAAGCCAGAAGACTTCAATGGTGTTTTTAGAATGGATGACGGAGGTGTCTTTTGATATGTCTCGGCTCCGTGAGACTGGAAGTCTGTCCCCACGTCTGAAAGTCTTAAATTTGAGCCATCGTAAATCCACAGACATCACCTTCATTATCACCCGCTCCTTGGGAAAGCAATAAATTATTCATTGTTTTCATAAATAAACCCTTTTTCATGTTTTTTTAGGGTTTTATTTAATCATTTATAATTCCATGTACTTGACATGTTGCGTTGCCTTGCGTCTCCTAGGTTTTAATTAGGATCCTCTTCAGCAGCGCCCCGAGAGACGGAGGATTTCCATTTCAAATAAAGATACCATGATTTCCAGTTCGTTGACTGTTTTCAAACAGAGCTATATATAGAAAACTTGATTGAAAAACGAAAAAAAAGTTATTGTTAATAAACATTAAGATTATATGGAGTTAAAGTCAGTGTAGTTAATATTTACCAGTTTTACAGGAATATAGTTATTAATCCTATTTATTCTATTCTCTCAAAACATAATGAGAGTAAAAAAACGACAAGGATTTGATGTTCTTGGGGAATCTGTTTGATGGGGAAAAGACAAAATGCATGCAATGTTGTGTAAACCTTTACATTTTTAATGTTATTCATTGTTAATATTTGATGCAGCTGCCTCTAGGTTTATCTTTGAAATTGCCACTTGTAGTGAAGCTTTGAGGACTAAATGTTACTTACCTGAGCTAGCAATGGCTCAAAGCGATCAATAACGATAAACAGAAAAACATTATTTTTAATTACTCTATTAGAGGTGGGGAAAAAATCTATTCAGCTACACATTTTTATTATTTCAGGTGGCAATTCATGTATCACTATTTGCTTGGCCAAAAAATAATTTTCAAAAATTAATATTAAAAATATTAATAAAAACTGCACACGCTACGATTTTCTTCAGTGACCATCACCCTGGAATAGAGTGAATCTGTACTCATCAGTAATAATTAGAGCACAAAATCTCTGTCTGCAATGTGGACCGCTGCAATGAGCCTGAAATATTGCACGAGCTACAATAAATGAATTCATTTACTTCATACATTTTTGCTTACTTGAAAAATGCAATCATTTGTATTTTTGTGGGTGTAATTAAGTTTATAATCAAAAGTTTCCACATTTTTTCAACTCACTCAAACTAATCTTTAAAATCGTGTTAAATCAGGGTCTGAGCATGTGTGTCAGTTTTACTCCTGCCAAATAGCTGGGAAAAGTCAATTAGTTTACAAATTTTACTAGTAATTATTGTGCAATCCAAAAATATACAGTATGACTCATGTATGGCAATAATGTAGTTGGAGGTTTTACGGTTAGCGTTCTTTTCTCTCTAAAAATAGCTATGAACCGCTAATTAGATGATTAGCAGTCAAGCTAAACGCACTTCAAAAGTGCATAATGTTTTCTTTTTTCAGCAGCACCTACTTCATGCTTCCTATCACCTGTGTTCTCTTTCTAAAATACATGTTGTTAGAATTCTGCATGGGGGTATAAATTTTTTATGCATCACTGTCCTTCCTTAAACCTCTAAACAGATAAATAAATGTTTTCATTTTATTACAATGTTTTTTTTAAATTATTATTATTTCTATCACTCTGTAATGTCCCAGGGGTGGTAGAATTTTATGAAGCCTGTGCAAAGTAGAATAACTTTTCATTTTTATTTTTTTATTTTATTTCAAGTCTGATGATGAGAGGCTTTTCATGACGCACAGGTTGTTTTTGAAGGTCGTTTTTCTCCTAGAAATGAAACACAGCCACATAAAGGCAGAAGTGGGAGCAGAGTCAGTGGCACACCGGCAAAGATGAAATAAAATGTATAAATTGCCACCATCTTCCTAGACACAACTTACTGTCAGCGAGAGGAAGAGGTGATACATGAGAGCGGTCACACTGTTGACGAGAGAGCCTGAGGAAAGCCGCTTGTCTGCAGGCTTTGAATTAAAAAAGCTACCCCCAGTCACCATGCACAACCCACTCACGCCGATGGCTGAAATCCCTACTCACGCCTGCAATTATTTCTTCCCGAAGGCTGTTTTTCCTTGGACTTGACCCACAGGGTGCAATCACAGTAAACACTCGTGCCGTCGCTCCCAGGGTCTATTTGCAAAGTAGATCCTCCTGCATGGTAAGACTCAGCAGCAGAAAGGTAGCGAGGTACTTTTTTCATAGAACTTGGATATTTCTTGATTTCATCTCGAAAGCCCCAAAGGAGACCTCCATGCCCCAGACTGCTTTCTCAAAGATGTGATGCAATTCCATTGTAAGTCATAGTGGAGCTTCCAAAGGACTATGAGATAGAGATGGAATTTGACCGTTGTTTCAACATTAGAACAAAAGGCATTATGCTGGTATAACAGTATACTCGAAGTATGATGTACATTAAAGGAAATTTCTACCCATTCATATATTTTCTGATTGTTGTGCGAACATGGCAGCCACCGTATTTATGGGGGTTGAAGTTAGCTGTTGTCCCCTGGAACAAACAAGTCAGAGCTTCTTTTCTCAATCACCGTTTTGCAGAAATGTTTGATTCAACGTTGCCGAATGCAACACAGCTACCGTATATGACGCAGTTGCACTGGGTTAAACTCATCTCAGTTTGATTGACCCTTTGGTATATGATCTATTCAAGGCAGAGTGTACAGATGGTTAGATGAGAGAGCGATTGACAGAAAAAAAAAACTAAAGCGTTATGTCTTGGTTTCCCCTCACTTTGTCAGGGTTTCCAGGATGAGGCAGCACTTGATTTGCCTACTTGCCTTTGGGAACACTGTGCTCACCACTGGCTTTAGGAATGTCATGCTTGCCCCACTGCATGGCTTTCATAACACCCTTTCCTAGTCAAGCTTTCACCAAAGGCCCACTAGGTGTCCTCTCCTATCTATAGTTCCAGCTCAGTTCCAGGCAAGGCTCACAATTAGGCGTCTCCTGTCCTAAACCTAAACCCAAGTCAAGTCTTGGACTGGTGACCCTGCCAAGTTACAGCAAGCCAAACTTAGCCTCAGCATCCATGCTCTGTCCGAGCTCCTACTGCGAGCTCAGCGTTTGTACAAGGAATGTCAGTCTGGGAAACGCTTTCATCACCTCTAAGCACAACATGAGTAAAGCTTTCAGGAGAGTGAACACCAGGAAGGGAGCAGAACCAGACAGGATCTCAGGTCAGGTCCTTCGAGTCTGTTCTGACCAGCCAGCACCACATTCTTTAAACAGTCTATTATTGTTCCTAACCTGAAGAAAAGCCAACCTGCCTGCCTCAGTAGCCCCAACACTATGTTATGAGTTCTTATACCATCAAAATCACTTAAACTCACTTAGACCCCAGAAAGGGAAATGAGGCTTATTAGGTCTCTAAGTTAGCTAGTTAGTTTTTTTTGTTTATTTATTTTATAAATTTATGACTGTATATGGTTGAAGTGATAATAAAGCCTACATGACATGACTTATGTTAAAAGGCTGTTTGTCGATAATAATTCAGTATTTAAACCTATAATTCCCTCCATACTTACATAGTGCAGTAGTGGTTCAGTGTGTTAATTCTTTCAGTTATTGATCAGGAGGTCGGCGGTTTGAGCCCAGCTCCGCCAGGTTGCCTGAGAAATGTTACTATGGCAAACTATAGTACATACCATGATACACCATAGTATTACCTTGGCACTTCTGATATTATCATGGTAGGCCCCCCAGGATTTTACAGAGTAGGTACAGTACTATGGGTACCATGGCAGTACTATACTAGGGCAGGTACCACTGTACTGTGATTAGAGTGGATAAGAGGAGCTTCTCCGGAAAGCTGAAAAAACAAAAAAAAAAAACAGTTTTCTGCAAACTACCCTGCTTTAGTGCAGAAAGGCCTGAAAGCTATTACTAACTACACTGCTACTGTAAATTTGAACCTCCCATTTCACACCATTCTGACCATCTCTCAACACAACAATTAACACCTCCAGCAAGTCCCCACAGTGGTTACCAAAGTTCAGCAAGAATAGAATATCATATCCAGTATTTTAACATACATTATGATATTTTAAACAGGGGTAGCTCAGTGGTTAAAGGCGTTGGACTACTGATCAGAAGATCTCACGTTCCTCCACTGTTGTGCCCTTGAGCAAGGTCCTTCATCCTCAACTGCTCAGATGTATAATGAGACATAATATAAGTTGCTATGGCACCAAAATAGAGTAAAGAATGTAAAAAAGTATTTCATTAATGTTACATACTGTACATACAATTGTACCGTACTGCATTATATGCTATATTATTCTGGTTTCCTTCCACAGTTCATAGACATGCAGTGTGTGTTGTGTGTTGTGTGTGTGTGTGTGTGTGTGTGTGTGTGTGTGATGTGCCCTGCGATGGATTAGCACCCAGCCCAGGGTGCACCTCACCATGTGTTCTTGGGGTATAGGCTCCAAACCTCCTGCAACCATGAGTGAGTGAGTGAGTGAGTATAATGATGACATGCTAGTGATCTGGATGTGGTTAGTTTAAAATCCAACTAATAAAAAGGTCACTTTTAGCTTTCAGATCATTTTGGATAAAAGTGTCAATCGAATTAATATACAGTATATCATCATAACTGACGGTCAAAAAAAAAAAAAAATCGACTCCCTGACGCTGTCCTCTGTATTCTTTCATTTAATTGATTAGTTTTTTTTTTAGATGGTTCGTCCCTTGTGTATCTGTTCTTTCAATCATCTCCTCTCAATCTGATCATAGCGACTTCAATGCCCGCAGCTCTTCAAGCCATGTCTGATTGTGAGCACTGACCTGTTCGAGTCGAGCACAGGCTGACCCAAAACAACAGCACAAAAAAGGCCCAATTTCTTCTCCAGTACTCTGCTGATTAATTCCTACTGTGCTTACTGCTGGACCCAAGTGAAAGTCAGTGAGCCCTGCTGCTACATTCGGGCCGTCTGAATGAATGATGCTTTTTATGGATTTTTCGTTTTTATGATAACTTTGGGATGAGGGGCATTTATTTCTGTTGCCACGGCCCCTGTTAGCAGGAAGGGTTACTGCAAATCAATGCAAAGTGCTCCTGAATGAAACTTTTCTATCCTGATAGAAATGGTATTAATATTGCTTCAAAAGTAGCAGCTTATTTACAGGGACTTACAATAGATGCTTCATATACGTAAAGTGTGTAATTGTAGGCTGGTTGGTGTTTCCAGATTGGCCGTAGTGTATGCTTGGGTGTGTGAGTGTGTCATGGCCAGCGTCATAAGCCATGACAAAAGAGGAGGAGAAACGATTGTTTAATTGAACCCTCGACCCTGGAGAGGCGAGACCACCGCGCTATAACCACTACGCCACCATGTGGCCCACAATAAGAAAGAACATCCTGATTAAGCCAGGGACCGTGACAGCGCTTGAGTCAATCAGTTGCACTGACACATGTTTAATCTATAAAGGTGTATTATACCCATTGTTATATTTATAAATCAACCTTTCAAGTGTGAAGAGACAGTGACATCATGTGTTACAGTGAAGGAAAGGCAAGGTTTCGTGCGGGTCCTTATTCATGCTTTCAATTCCATTCAATGTTATTTGTTGATCATCATCACAAAGCAGCTTTATAGAATCAAAAGGAAATTATGGAAATTATTAAAAAATATGGGAGAAAATATGTACATATTTGGATCAATCGTATTGATTAATCAACAAAAGAAGCAAGTTGTAACTGAAAAGCTCTCGGGCCTACTATCCTTGTGTCTAGTGGACTTTTTCATAAACTACACCAGTAACTAACCACTTTAATGTCTAAAGATTTAGCTCTTATGTGCTGTAATTACCTGCATAAAAATACTGGTTGCTGTTTCACTGGTAGGTAGTCATGAAGTACACTGCATCATACCATGTCAATTTAAAAAATCGAACTAACCTCCACTGGTGCTTGTATGTGGGACGGATGTCTGGATATTTGCCGCAATTGGAAAATAAGCAGCAATGAGGCAGCATCTCATTCAACAAATATAAAATGTTTGCTCAGGCTCATAATGTCAGCGAATCACAGATGAATGTTAAGCGTTTGAGTAATAATCTTTTTCATTTAAAGTCCTGCTATTACTCATATAAAGATTCTGAGGCTGAGTATCTTGAGAATGTCATGACTTTAAAGGAAAACAATTTAAAAGTCCCATAATTGGACTTAATAGATTTTGCTTCACCAATAAACATTGTTGACTGGTAAATAACAAGAAAAGCATTAAAACCACACATATGTAGTTATAATCTGACATAATTGTTTCTTTAAATTGTTTTTTTGTACAGCACTGATGTGCAGTCATGTTGGAACTGGTGTGGGGTTGTTTCTCAGTCATTGGGCTCGGCCCCTTACAGCCGGTGAAATATTAATGATCTCAATATGTATATAACCGGCTTTTACCTGAAAGCTCTGTATAGGATGCATCCACTCATCATCACTCACTCATCATCTATAGCGGTTTATCCTGTATTCAGGGTCACGGGGGGGCCTGGAACCTATCCCAAGAGACTTAGGGTACAAGGAGGGGTACACCCTGGACAGGGTGCCATTCCATCACAGGGCACACACACACACACACACACACACACACACACACACACACACACACACACACACTCATTCACACACTACGGCCAATTTGTGAACGCCAATTAGCCTAACCTACATGTCTTTGGACTGTGGGAGGAAACCGGAGTACCCGGAGGAAACCCACCAAGCACGGGGAGAACATGCAAACTCCATGCACACAGAGACGGGGACCTTGGAGGTGCAAGGCGACAGTGCTAACCACTACACAGCTGTGCCGCCACAAATAAGGTACTGATTAATTGATTGTAATTTTTTATCTCTGACATTAGTTACATCAGCTACAAATTAGGACAGCATGCACTCCTTCTAACTGTAATTGTTTCTGGTGTTCAAGTCAAACGGGGACTTTGTGTAGAATAACACAACAGTGATGAGAGCACTACATAATCCCCTGCTACAATGATGCCCTATAGCGAGGTAAGGACTGTACAGGGGATGTTGCAATAACTCCAGGCTGAGATCCTGTAATATGTAAATGGTGTTCATGAATGATTGTGTGTACACAATTACCACAGACAGATGCATCTCTTTAGCAAGTTATCTGTCAGTTATCAAAAAGATCAAGCCTTCAACTCATTAAATGTTCACAGGATGCACTATTTGAATTGAGTCTCATTACAGTAATGTGCTTAAAGTCTTCTGTAAATGTCAATCGATTTTATGACTTCATTCATCACAAATTTCATCTCAAGTCCCGGTTTGACTTGAACAATATCAGCTTATGCAGGGATTTGTATGGTGAACCCTCCACATAACTTCTGACTAATAATAAACCTAGTAAATAAAACTCTGTAGTTCTTAAAAAAAAACCAACACATACACTCACTGATAGGGTAAAGTTGTTAGGACGTGTTGAAAATGTGAACATTTATACTGAGCGTCTCGAGTGTCAGCGCTTCAGGACATCACACTTTAGTAACATATTTAGACTTTTTTGACTTATTCGAATGAAAAAGTGAGGGAACAACAATTTATAGGGATAAAAACAAAAGGGATAACTGGAAATTAGGATGTTTCATTACATTAAACTATTTATTTATTTATATTGTAATTGTTGTCAAAACACAGTGGCCCATGATGTTAGAGGAAAATACTAAAATATTCTGCTCCATTTTGCTTTGGGCCACATCACAGCGCCCTCTTGTGGATAATCTTCTATAACAGCATGACATACCTTTTTTTTAATTAAGTAAATAACCATGGCATAGAATAAGAAAAAAAAATACATGTATAATTATTATATTTTGAATGTTACAATTACTTATTTTATATAAATATACATTTTTATTCAGTTTTGCATGTTCCTGTCATCTTTTTTCTTCTAATTCATGAAAGTTATCCACATAGAGTTGGCCAGATTTTAAGAAGTAGAAGAAGCCTGTATTTGTCACAGATACATTACACTCATCGTCTATACGATCTTATCCAGTATTCAGGGTCGCGGGGGACGCTGGAGCCTATTTCAGGAGGCTTAGGGTACGAGGAGGCAAACACCCTGGACAGGGTGCCAATCCATCACAGGGCTCTCACATACTGTACACCACACACACTCATTCACACGCTACGGGCAATTAGGGAACCGGATACATTACAGCACAATGAAATTCTTTTCTAGATGAATCTCAGCTTCTTAGGTTGCTGTGGTCAGAGTGCAGGCTCCGGCCTTGTCTCAGGGCTGAAAGCGGGCAGCTTGGTGGAGCATTGGGAACCACAATGCAGTAGGAATTCCTTAATCTGATTGGTCAAAAGGTGTGTAATAGGTTTGAAGGATAGCATGGCTCGGACATTATAATCGAAAACAATAGATTCATTAATGTGTAAATTTGGGGCATCTGTGCACATGATAAGACTAATGATAACAACAACCTGGATTTTGGACAGTGTCTTGTTATTTATGTAAAATGCATAATTGTTAATGTGGGATTTTTGTTAAGAGAACTTTATTTAATGTTTTTGAAAGATAATATTCTCTGTTGTTAGGAGTAAAACTTTACAAAACAAATATATACAAATAAACAAAAATTAGGCTGGAATATTAATAATTATAGCATTGATATTAATAAAATAAACAAAGTAATCATTACCAAATCACTGTCAAATAAGCAGAATGATGCACTCCAGACTATGCTGTTAGACCATAATGTAATTAATACACAACACTTACAGGCTGCACCACATCACACTCACCAATGTGTTTTTCCCCTCTTTTTTGCACAACAGTACGACCCGCCATATGTCATTCCTTACATAAGCTGCGGAAATAAACTCACTCACTCATCGTCTATACCACTTTATCCTGTATACAGTGTTGCGGGGGGCATGGAGCCTATCCCAGAAGACTTAGGGTATGAGGCGGGGTAGGGTATGTGCCAATCAAATTGCAGGCCACGAACAAATATATACACACTATGAGCAATATTGGAAAGCTAACTGGCCTAATCTGCATGACTTTGGCCAGTGGATGGAAACCAGAATACCCAAAGGAAACCCACCAAGCATAGAGAGAACGCGAGAATTGAACCCGGACCCTGGAGGTGCGAACCACTAAACCACTGTGCCGCCTACCTGAAATACTGTTTTAAATAAACTCATCAGTTACATTCACAGGGACTCATTAAAAAACACATTTTACTGACTTATATGATGTATAATAGCATATTATGTGACTGTTAAGTGAATTATGGGATTATGTAATTTCATGAAGAACAATAACCGTTGTTGTTTTTTGTTGTTGTTGCTTCAATCAAGGGGTCACTACTGCGGACCATCCGGTCCTTTCACAACTTGGCACAGGTTCTTTTGCTTCCCGGATGCCCTTCCCTCACATTTTATCTGGGCTTGGGACAGGCACTGCATCTGGTTTGGGCATCAGGTCGGAATTAAATGCGTGGGACCAGTGCTTCTTGAGGAACAAAAAAATGTAAAAGTAAAGAATTAATTTTAATGTTTCACAGCTTCAGTCTACTGTCTTCCTTTTTGTAACTAAAGCAATTCCACTTTTAAACCCAATGATGTTCAAATCAGGTCCTGAAATTTCAAGTACAGTTTGGTAATTTTTTTTTTTTTTTGCTCGAACACAGCTGATTAACCTGTTAATTTCCTGGTTTAGATGTGTTTTAATTAACCCTGTGCTGGACACGCTGGCCTTCCAGAGCTGGATTTTAACGTCTCTGTTTAAAACCAACGGCGTTGTCGTTGTGTGCCATTGCGCATGCGCAGGACTTGCAGGTTCATTAGTTGCCGTTAAACAGATTTACATCAGACGGCGAGAGAAAAATGTCCAGCAAAAGAATTATTCATTATAAATGTGGTATAGGAATACTTTATTTTCTTTACAAAACACGGTATTTTGTATTTTAACTTAATGATAACACTGTTCCATTGTTTGAAAAAAAAAAAAAAAAGAAAACACGATGCGAGATGAGAACTAGCTAGTTAAATTAGCAGGATTTAAAATGTATTTTAAAAAGTTCTGTCTCGCGACACGATGCTAACAAACTTACAACGGTGCTAAAACATTTGAAAATTGCTACACATGCTAAAAGAGAAGACGAAATTGTTGTCGATATTCCATTTTTAAGTTTTGTTTACTCACACAAAAACTACTTTATTAACAAGGTTATTTAGTTTAGCAGGTGTGGTAGTGCTAGGTGGAGAGATGCAGGCGTCAAACGGCGGTCCGCGCAGAAAACTCAACCGGAACGCGTTCAAGCTGGAGCAGCGCGGCCCGGTGCCGAAGCGCCGCCGCGTTTCCGTTTCTTCCTCGGGGTCGGAGTGCATCGATTCCGTCGCTAACGTGCACGCGGGACCCTCGACGGCACGTGAGACGAGCCACGCGCATCAGCAGGAACCACCAGGCGCTGCACGACATCACCGCCAAGGAGGCGGCGCGGGTGAAGAAGTCGAGCCGAGTCAGAGTACTCCGTGTACATTCAGGGACTGCAATAACAATATTAATGACAATAATGAGAACGATGACAGTATTAGTGCGTCACGGCGCAAAGAAATCCGCTGTCACTTGCACCTGGCGCTGCGGTGTTGCTTTGAGAAGTCCGCGAGCCGCGCGGACGCCGAGCAGAGCGTCTCGTGCACCGTGTCGCGCTTAGTAAACGGAGACGTGCGCGTGGAGACGTCCAGCTCAACCGGGGACGCGCTCGAGCCCCACGCGGTGTGTGCGGGAAAGTCCGGGGTTAAGCTGGAAGACCCGCCTGTAGATGCGGCCGAGAAGAAAGATGGACGAGCTGCTCATCCAAGTAAGAACAGATCAAAGTTTTTTTTTTTTTTTTGATTAACTCTAGCACAGCCATACACAGGCAAACTGTTTTGTTGCTCAAGTGGGACAATCAAGGGGACATTCTGTATTTTTTACAGTCCAACTGGGAAAGTGGTATGTGGTGTAATTAGCTTTTAGATGTGCACTAACGAAAATATTTTGTAGAAGGAGTTAAAAGTTTAAAGCTAAAAATATCTGATCAACTTTAATGTAATTAGTGATATTATAATTAGTATTGTTTCAGTTAGAAGTCCATGTATACAGTATGTCTGCCAGACTGTCTTTCTGGACAGCAGAACTTTCTGTCTAACTTATTAAAAATAAGAAATCAAATCTTACACCTTGTTTACACCAAATACACTCCCTGTTCGGAGAGTGAATCACAGACATAAGGTTGAAAAATTAGATTGGATAAAGCTCAAGTTTATTTTTCTTAAAAAGGCTCCAGCATGTTAGAGCTGAATCTTATAAGTGATTTCTGTTATTTCAGCAGTGAAGATATGAACTAATCCCAGTAAAAATATTCATTTCAGCTTTTCTAGTTGATGTCTATTGGTGCAGGTGTTTGTTTACGTTGAGCAATTAGCTTATTAGTAGCTTATTTTAAAGTAGATTATTAAACCCGGCAAGTAACTGTTAACTTAACTAGCAACATAGTTAAGTTAACATAACCAACATTTTGATTTCCCTTATGGTGCAGGTTAAACTTCAGGCAGGTATCGAAGTACTGCAAAAGTTTGATCAAATTCTGTCCAGCAGTCGATTTATGACGTTTGACGAATGCACTGTCAAAAATTCCGGTTTGTAGTGTGACACAAAACTGCTCATAGCTTCAGCTGTACTAAACATGTTGATTTAATTTATGCTGTAGGCTTAACTTTAGTTGAACACCAAAGTACTGCCAAAGTTTCGTTAACTTCTGTCCGGCCAGTTTTGCTGATGCTGCAACAATCTGGCTAGGCAGACAGATAGACACACAGAAAATTTTCTAAGACTGGTTTCGGTCCTCCAGTGAATAAAACAAAAAGATATCACCAAATATTGACTGTTTTTTATTGCTCATCAGTGCTCTTTATGGAAGTTTCTTTTATGTAGAAATATTTTCAAAGCATTTTTGCATATACGTTTTTTGAATTTTCCAAAAACTTTTGCGCAATACTGTAACCACAACAGTTTTTAGGTTTTACTGAGTGTGCTGAAGAATTAATCCTTCTGGTAACTTTGTTACACTTCTTTCTATTTTTATGATGATATTTCCAAATGAAAACGGGTCCTTCATGTAATATGCTGAGTTCTTTACAGGCATGCAAATATCCTTCTGTAATGCTATTTGTTTACAAGTAATTTTTAAAAACAGTGAATGGTTTTGTATATAATGATGCAGACATAATTAATAGTGATGCAACGGATCACAAAAATCACGGTTCGGATCTCATTACGGTTTTTCAGTCACGTATCGGATAATTTTTCGGGAACAGCAAAAAAAGCCAGCAACTTTTGTTTTTTTAACAAAAATAAAATCAAGAAATAACCAGCCAAAAAAAAAAAAAAAAAAAATTAATACTCAGTTGTTTAAGTGTAGCATGTAAAAAAAAAAAAAAAAGACCTGAAAACAGACCAAATATTATAATGAGAATTTTTTTCTTAATACGAGGATGTCCACATTCTCTGAGGAGAAAGTAGACCTCTTAGCACTCACTTGCAGTGGAGAACACCCTCTCACTATAGGAACTGAAGTGGCAGGCACAGCAAGGTAGATTCTTGCCATCTTTGCAATGTGAGGGTATTTACTCTGGCATGCTGCATTTCTCTCATGTGCAAAGCAAGATATCTATGGCCCCAGTCCACCTTCTGTCACTGCATTTATTTGGTTTTTGACCTTATCTGTGATGGCTGTTGCCACATGCATTGTGCCTCTTTAACTTTCACTCTGCTACCGCTTCTATCACTGCGCTAGATTTGTGTTTGTGTGATTCTAGTAGAAGGGGCGCTGTCTGTAGCGCATCTCCCACTCCGCTCTGATGTAGTGTGCAGTCACCATAGCTTTCTGTAGATCTTGTTCTGCACCTGTCTGTGGTGATCACAATAGAGGATGCATCTGATAAGGGTATAGGATTTTATCCTGGTTGTAAAGTTCATGCTGAAGTGGGTATTTTGCCCCATGGAAAATAAATCCTATGTTTTCCACAACAGAGTATGGCCTCATGTTTACTGCGATAAACATCCCGATAGATTTGGGAGTCTCTTTAGCTCGCTCTGATTCTGGTGCAAAGGGCTGCTTAAATGCAGCGGTGAGCTTGCTGTGCTTGTTGCGGTTCTGACAGAACACCAGGTTGATGCCACAGATGCGTGGCCATGCTCGATGTATTGCCGTGTACACAGTGCCTACACATTGTAACCATTTTGTCCACCACTCTTCTTCTGTCATCATTACATGTATATTTTATGGAGAAGCCAAAATGCTCCCATACATGCGATTTGAATGACGCGGGAGGCTTTATAACATCTTAAAACTTATTGTTAAATTAAAGTATGAGCAGCTTCAAGTACATTTCTGGTGTTAAATAGATAGTGTTGCCACATGCCTGGGGCAACAATATCTTGCTTACCAATCTAATTTAGTCACTTGTAAGTGCTTCATGGCACCAAAGATTTTTATTAGTGGTTTTATTAGTTGATTGGGTTTGTCTCTAATGAGCAAGCAGGAAGCAACAGTGGCAACGAAGAAACCTTGAGATGATGTAGCGAGGAAACACTGAGAGGAACCAGTGGCTGAGAAGTGCAAAAAAAAAAAAAAAAAAATCTGAAAACAAAATAACAAAACCGAAAACAAAATGAAAAATCTAAATAAAAAAAAAAAAATTACAAAACCGAAAACATCATAATAAATCAGAGAAAACAACGACATATTCTGAAGCAAAATTCCAAATGAGAAAATATAACAATTCAGTCAAACCGGAACAGGTAAGCGTAGTTTGCAAATGAAATTCTTATCGCTGATTGGACGTGACATCTTAAGATATACATGCAGTACTGCAGCTTAATGGCATTTCAAAGTCTGTGAGACTGCATCCAATCAGCGGTCTGATCTTGAGTGGCAGATGTCTTGTCCAATCATCAGCTGTATGAAATTTTTTAACCCGCTGATCTTGAGTCTCGTCCAATAAGCAGTATGAATTTAATTCGCAAACTACACGTACCTAAAATGTATGAATTTTGGACAGAAGGGATAGATGAGGGGGTGAAAGAAGCCATCTATGTGCAGGTGGAAAATCCTTCTTTCAACAGAGGTCGAGGTCTTCGACACAACCTTTCTGCTGTTGTTCATGCTGCTCTCTAATCTATCCCAAGGAAAATCAAGATCCCTTCATACATCTATCAAGAAAGCCACACTTGGGGGCTCCCTATACTCTTTCTAGTCATTACACCTTAACTACTCTCTGTAATCTCTCTTTATTTTTTTTCCTAATAGCTCTCTCTCCCCTCTATTCACTAATGACGCTCCCTCCTACAGTATTCTCACCCTCTCCGCTGTTCACGTAAGCCGTTTCAGATAGGAGTGCACCTTTTGACCTTGGACGACATAAATAAGAGGAAATGTCCAAATTATCTTACCGCTTACAACTTGCCACTGATGCGCCTTGAAGAAGCTGCTTGGATGAGTACTGGCTCATTTCTACTAAATTAAGACCAGTCATCCAGTTGACTGAGAATCTACACAGACAAACCACACCTACCTTTTTTGGTTTGATGATTCTTACTGCTGATTGGACAAAACATTTGTCACTCAAAATATATAGCAGACATTTTAATGCCGCAAGGCAGCAATACTTCTTGTATCTCTTTTCTTCCCCCCTAATTTAATCGTATCCAATTCCTACCGGTCACTAGGTGGCACCCACATCAAAGCTACTACTACCAGTCAAGGAGCACTTTGTATGATGGTGCGAGCACTTTACCTCTGCACCACTATTTTGAGTGACATATCTCTTCCAATCAGCGATAAGAATTTAATTCTCAAACTTTACCAACCTTTTCCAGTTTGACTTGATTGTCTCTGCATTTTTCATTTAATATTTTGTTTCTAGAAATGTCATTGTGTTTACTGATGTGTTTTGTTTTAGTTTTTTGTCATTTTGCTTTCAAATGTTTGTTCTTGGTTTAGTTATTTTTATTAATTTTGTTATTGGTTTAGTTATTTTGTTTTGCCCTTGTCTGCCACCATAGTAATGCCATGCTCTATGAATAAATAATCTGTTTGGCTATTAACTTGCCATCTAATCTAGCTCACTACCTTTTTAAATTCTTCCTCATCTGGTGAAAAATTGTGTGCTTTTTACCTAACGTTAATGTTACCTAAAATTGCTAAAAATAAATTAACAGTAATTATTAATTGTAACTTTTGCAGTAACATTATTTGTTTGCTGTCATACATCATTTATAATTTTATGTTTACACTAATGAATAATTCCCATGGATTATATATTTTTAGTTGTCTTTAACATGCTTTTTTAATATAAAGAGGGAAACTGATAAGGTTTTTAATCTGAAGAACATTATCCTGCAAAGCACAGGGGCTTGTTGCGAATGTTTTTCTGGAAAAGGCCCTGGTCCTCAAATAGATGGCATCATGAGAAAAAAGGATTATTTTGAAATACAGAAGTCAAACCTCAAAACATGAACTAGAAAGTCAAATCAACTAGGTCTTCCAGTAGCATTATAAACCCAATCTTAATATTTTACCTAACTGGGGAAAAAAGGCGCAGTAAAGGCAAATGGCGGCCTCGCCGGATCCACATGGTGGCAATTTTTATTTTAACTTTGTTCCAGTTGGTATGGCAGGCAGACATGTGAATGTTTGGCGTTTGTGTCCACAGTAACCTGCGAAGATCTGGTGGAGAAGCTTTGTGATCTTTGCTTGCTGCGGGGTCCTAGTCTTCACTTTCAAATGATGCTAGTGGCTTGGGGAGGGGACATTGCAAGCAGTGTGTAAGGAGCAGACGTGCGGGGAAGCGAACTGGAGTTTGTACTCGACAAGCTGTATACGTTCCCCCAGTGCTAAGGAGGTGCTTTGTAAAATGTGGGGCTATAATAAACGGCAAAATACACACCCACACCCAGGTGGACTGTTGTTGTCTCCAGATGTTTTAACCACACAACTCTCAATTTAGTGGCCCCTAAATTCCATTTGAGAATGGATCCAGAGGAAGTTCATTCTACCACCACTTTGACTGGCACATGTTTTGGGAGGCTGCAGCAAATGGCGGCTATACTAACATAACATCAGTGACCACATCAGCCAGTACATCATCAACATCCAGAAGCCGTGAATGACTGCAAAGGTACAGGTGCTGGAGGCAAAGCATGTAACTGCCAAGGAAATCCATGGCCACTTCCAAGACAGTGGTGACACTCTGGGCATCTGGCATGGCATTTAGATCATCACTAATTAAAAGGTCAACATCACCTACCTGTAACAGTAATGCCTCCCTTCCAGGTGTGCTGATATGCAGTGAGGAAGACTACCCCAAATTGCCATTTTGATTGAAAAGTGTTCGTGCAAGGAAAGGATGCATTCTGGGTTGTGATTGGTCTTGCTTCAGGATGTGGTGTGAGTGGAACTGAAGTAAAATTGGATCGGGACATTGGGTGATGCTCCCTCCTTCTGTGCTTTGCCCAAAATCCACTCGCTCATGCCTCCTCGTTGGCACCAGCATTGTGGATGACACCACACACTCCTCACACACGACCTTTACCCTTCTGCCATCCAAGAAAACGAACTGAGGCCTTCAGGCTTACATAACCAGACTGTGTAACAGTTTCTTTCCAGAAGCTATGAGATACTAAACACACAAACAAATTAAATTGGACAACACTCCATTTTATTGTTCTTGTAATTTTTTTTGCACATTTTTAACTGACTGCTAAACACTAAAAATACTGTACTTTAGTGACCTGCATTATAGCTGCCAAGAAGCATGTAATGTTTACGTTGATTGCATTTACTCGATGTATCGCACTAATGTTTGCACTCGTTCATGTTAAGTAGATTAGATAGGACTATTTTTATGTTGTTTTTGATAGCACCATGGTCCTGGAGGAATTTTCTTTGTTTCATTGTGTGCTTTCTGAATATGGTTAAAATGACAATAAAATGTCATTTTGACTAATACTTCTTTCAAAGCTGTAAGTACTGGAGTGGCTATCACATACCTTGATCTGAATCCTACAGCACATTTGTCGACTGAACTGAACGTTGTGTCTGAGATTACCGTTTTAGCTACTGGTAATGAGATGAGTAAGCTGTGACCGACTACTTAGTTATTCAAGCACAGGTCAGTTGCAAACAGTCTGCGGCAAACCCAAGTACATTAAAATGTTGTTACATATGGTGAGAAATTACCTAGTGTGAAATGAAAGTATATATGTTAAAAGATCTAACAAAGGAGCTATATGGTAACATCTGTTGATGGGGGGGAGGGAAATTGAGATGAAATCTTGGGCATGAAGAGTTGAGGTAAACTGTTTTACCTCAACTATAAATAGGTGCTTGCCAGTATACTTGGACAGCAGCCTCTTGTTTCATGACCAGGTTAACCTGCCCTCCATCGCACCTAAACATACAAATCACCATGACACCATTCTACATTATTGGGAAACATCACACATTTTAGGGCCACTGTAACAGACCACTGGTCTGTTACCCCAAAAGGTGCTCTAAATCACTAATTAACGTATGTTTCTTAGTAGTACAATTAAATTCAAATAATTATGTTTGTAATTTTTATGTTAATGGTTGCTGTGAGGTTGGTGGGTGACACAATATTCGTTGACAGTCTATGTCTGCATGAAGTCTTTGTCCATTCCCCGATGACTCTCTTCTCTTATTTCAGATTTTAATAGAAAAGCTGGGCTGAGGAAACGCATTGGTTCAATCTCAAGACTTGGTTCAGAGAGACAAGTTAAACGGTCCGTTAAAAATGCATGCTGTGCCTTGTGTGGTGATGCAAAATATTCCCCTCCTGCTCGTAAAAAAGTAGCTCATACTCATAACGCTGGATCAAGGTGCCATAGATGGCCAAGAAGGCTGGAAAAGACCATGGTTCATTCTGTGGCACAGGCTAAGATGACAACCAGACTGATAATCTGGTTCAGGAGGCACCTCAAGGTGAAACTCTGTGACATAGCCCGTGTGTTTGATGTGACCTCACGTGACTTTTCATGCATTTTGCCAGCAGTGCTACTGCAAAAGAGGAAGCACAAAAGTGTGAAATGCTTCAGCAAAGAAATCAGGTCACTGATGCGCCTTGATGTACAAGGCAGTGGGAACTGTGGGAAGTGGATTGGCAACCAGTCCTGGGAGGTGTGTACTCCAACAAATAGCTGTGCTTCTCTTTCATCAGGTAATCAAGTTTTGGGATTTTCTGTTGGCGAGCACATATTGGACGTTGCAGAAGATATCGAAGGGTGGTCCGAGTCTTTGGATAAACAGGATTTGAGGATGCCAGGCTGTAAGAGAATGAAATCGTTTTCAATTGAGGGGAATGAATGTGTGACCTTAAAACATGAGGATGGACAGCAGTGTGTTAAGACTGCTTGTTGTATGGCAGAAGAATCAGTAGTGGACTCTGAAGTTCAGGAGATCAAAGAGTCTGGAGTGCTCCGTGTGCCCCCTTTGTTACTAAGACGTGTTCGCGCCGGCAGTGGACTTGTTCCCTCCCAACATGCGGATTTAGCCGACAGCTTCACAAGTAGAGGTAAAGACAAAAGTGAAACTTGTCTGGTGGAGGATGCGTAGTGGTTTAGATGGGGGCGTTAACTCGCCTGATAGTTTTTCCTGCCAGAGAACTACTGCTTATACAGTGTGGACCCACTTGTCCTGTGCCCGCACTTACAGGTCTTGGCCCTTTCCCAGACATGGGCCTCCGTGTGAATTGAAGTCATTGATTTGTACTGGCCCTCGTTGGATTGTAGGCACAAGGACTGCAGAAGGCACTAAAAATGTGATCAAAAACATGCAAACAGTTTTCAATACAAGTCCTGAATGCAAAGTGGGGAACTACATAAAAGAAGTTTTTGAACCACATGATAGGAGTGCTGTGGTTCAAACTAGCCATGTAAACTCTACAGCACAGATTGACAGTTTGCTAGCCTCTCCAACTCTTGCAGGACCCGCCGAAGATCAATCGGAGTACCAGAAAAATCAGGGACTATCAGTTAGTAGTAAGGGGAACTGCTTCAATAAGTCCCTTAATGTGTTCGAGGAGGACCGATCCAGACCTGGTTGTTTACAAAAAAACAATTCTCAGGCGGTAGATATGCGTTTTCCCAAGGTCACGAACGACAACACACTAAATTTGATTTCGCCTGACTCAATCACTGCTGTAGGCACCAACCCTAGTTTTCTTGAGGATGACGAGAATGGCACAAAGGATACAACCTTCCATTTTCCAGATCCCCTTCCAGCCCTCCAACAAAATGCTTTTCAAACATCTTCATGCCTTGTACATTCCAGGGAAGAACCACAAACTCCTACAGTGAGGGTACCTTTCAACGTGGAACCACAACATCCTCCCGTAGTGATGGTAGATCTCAAAGAAGAGCAAAAAAAATACAATGATATTAAGAATAGTCATCAATACAGTCTGAATGTTTTGGACCAAACTGATGACCAGAGCAGTAGTAGTTGGGACACCAAAGGAGGTAGTAGTCGGGACACACCATTACAATCCATGACAAACAGCGATTCCTTTTCATCCAGTGAGGAAGATATGAGAAGCCAGTCTCCTGCTGAAAGACCAGAGGAAGGTGATACAGAATGTTTGTTGCTACAAGACGAGTTGTGTGAGATTGGCAAAGCTAATGTAAGTCCTTCACCTCTCCCTGCCCCAAAGGGCTCTGTGGTTACTGCTGGTGACCTGGATGTTGTGCGAGCTTATGAGGATGATGCCATTGTGCTCGATGTCATTCAAGATGACCCAGATCTCTTTGGAGCCATTGTTATGAGTACAGCAGAAAATTCAGCCTCCAAAGCCACTTCATCCCCAGTTCAAAGCGAAAAGAACAGGCCGACGGACCAGACACCCTGGGTCAGAAAGCCCAACAGGATAGTCTGGGACTTGGAGGCAGAAAGGTGAGTAGGTGTGAGACATGTTTTTTTGCAGGAACATGACTTGTATTTCATGATCTTATTTGGTATTGTAAAGTTCAATCTGTGTGCCCTGCAATGGATTGGCACTCCATCCATGTTGTACCCCGCCTCATGCCCTAAGTCTTTTGGGATAGGCTCCAGGTCCCACCGAGACCCTGTAGACAGAATAAAGAATAAAGACAATGAGTGAGTTCGTTCAATCTGTACTAAGAGGTTTTTGCAATATCAAGCAACAAGATTTGACATTCCAGGTAGCAAAACTAAGGTAGTCTGATCTACAACTACAGTGTAAACCAGTAACCCTTAAGTCACATTTTGGTAAGGTATTTCATTCCTGGAGACCTGAATTTGTTCCTAAATGAGATCAGTGAAGATTCTAGACCTATTCTTACAGAGGCTTCTGGTCTGCTCTTCTGTGTGTAAAAAGAACACAAATGTTAATTGGCCACATTTAATTCTGTTGCATATTTATCATGGATAACGATTCACTGGCAGATAGAATCTACCAATGCTGAGACGTTCAAGATAGAACATTGGTCAGCCATAACTGCCTGATATTGTTTTGATGTAAACACAATAAGAAAAAGTTTTATGTTCATACAGTATATCTCCTTGGTATTATATTAAATTTATGATAGTAAATTTTGAATATTGAATATTTTTTATTAAGTTCCAGGTACAATGTCCAGACTGCTGCTGATGTCTATGTGGAGAATCATGATGGATTTTGCAGAGGTCTGTAATCTTTACACGTTTTCCATACGTTTCAATGAAACGGTGGTGTATTACTCTAGTCTTGGAGGGCTGAAATCAAGAACATAGTAGATTTCCCTTCAGAACTCGGGTTGTACACCTCTAGAATAAAAGCTTCTTATAGACAAGAGGCAAAAATTAAGATGTGTTAAAGACTGGTAGACTGTAGTAGAAATACCGGTGTCAGAGATTTAGAAATGGATTGTGTATCTTTTCTTAATAACGCAGAACAGTTTAAAGGCTCCGAAGGTCAGTTAACATTTGGAACAAAGTGGACTCCAGTTAACCCAGTAGTCATGCGAGAACAGGTGAGTTCAGGGTGGAACTTTGTGTAGCTCCAACATTGTTCAACCACACTTTCTCTCATTTTAATTATCAACAGATTACAAATGCAAGTAATGGTGTAAATGTTTCTTTTCAGCTGGATCTGGATTATAACAACAACCTAGAAAAGAAAGAAAGTACTGACCTAAATGTCATGACCGTAAATAATGGGTTGATACGGCAAGTGGACAATGCATGGAACAGTGGTGGGTCCTTAAATTTCATAGACAAACGCTCCTAAATACTACTTTGCAACCCTTTGCTTGGCTTTAGTCTTCAGCATAACACACTGTTTAAGTAATGCTATCTAATATTTTCCCCACGATGTAGACCTTGTTCATCTTTCCCAGATATGTAGATGTATAATATGGTGTTTTAATCTGTGCAGTTCATTGTACCTCTGGGAAAGATTTCAACATTATGAGACCGATCCCGTTTTCCGTGAGTATCCAGTCCATTAAAGGAATAAATATCCTAAGTGTCCTGATAATGTACCCTGGAATCTCTGAAACTTCTGCTCTGTCTCCGTTTTGCCAGTATTGCCGGTACTACTTCAGCGAATGTTACTCATGCATGCGGAATATGTGCATATACCTTCATGTGCCCAGGAAAGAAGATGAAAAGGTGTGTGTTTTAATGAAAGGTTTAATTATATTATGAAGGTCTTAACTAATTGATCTCTGCTCGTCCTTGGTTCAGTTTTGCATGGAAGTTGTGCAGAGGTTCTCTCGGGTTAGGATTCCTCCCATTGTACAGCGAGCAGGTAAGAGAAAAGTACTGTTAATGCCTCTATTTATTGTTTGCTGTACCCGCGACTTTGAATTGCACACTCATAAGGGTGTTTTTACAAAATGTACAGCGTCATCTGTTGAATTCTGTAATGAACGAGAATATTTACTTGTTACCGTGAAGATCGCGGAATGAAGGTATGAGCGCGTTTATTAAGCAGATTCCAATTGAACAAATCGTATTAAGCAATACACAGTGCCGTCTGTTGAGTTTTAGGAATTAATGATGATTTTGTTCAAGGTCGATTTTTTATTTTATTTTGATGTTTTACGCAAATATCCTCGATGTACAGTACAGACACGCCAACTACAGGTTCATTATATGCATAGATTTTTCTCTGTGTGATAATTGTGTTTCAGTGGTGACAAAGAGGTCATCTGTCTTCATCACCTTCACACTGTTTCTCTGTCTGTCACCAGTGGAGGTTTTTGTGGCTTACTATAGGACCAATTCTCCTGGTGTGAGCTTCAGTCAGAATGTCGTGAACCAGTTGCTGTCGTCGCTGCTCAGTCTGGCACTGCTCAAGAACCTTTTGTCAGTCATCAACACACTCGTCACACACAAGAGAACGGTGAGTATGTGCGAGAGCTCTCTGTAAACAACAAACGCCCTGGTAAGGGAACTAATTCCTGAATTAACAATCAAGAACGTTGTTCAGATTTGACCAGGGAAACATTATGGCAAGTGTACATTTTTAATATTCTGTTTTTGTATACAAACATCAGTGGCATGTTTTTAAAGGGCAATATTATATGCAGTGTCTCTTCTTGAGTTTCTTATTATGTAAATATCCACTTTTTGTTCTCTTATCGCTGCATTTTTGCAAATCTAAACAAAAGTGTTTTTGAAATGAGGTACAGATTGAGTGTGTTTCTGTGTCTTTTAGCCTCCTCCGGAGTTTGTGATGGCGCTTTATCAACATATTCGGGAAAGAAGAGTCCTAAATTTTGCCCCGGAGCTCATACTTCTCACCTCTAAGGTGATTTACGCACATGCGTTTCATCAACACATCATGTTTTTATTATGATTTAAGCTAACATCCCTGGAAGCTGTGACCAATCAGATTGTAAAGTTTTGATTGGTGCCCAAATGTCGGAAAGCTTTAATTTACACATGAGAAATAAAATCTATTAATGTATGGTTGAGGGTTAACGACAAATCCAAGCAAGTACACACTGGATAATATATACTAATGATACTCTCTCATTCACTCAGCACAGTTAAGAAATTAAAGGTTCTGAGTCATTCTCGTGGTAAATATGCCATGTAATGGGTTTCCAGTTTTCCTTCCTCCTCCTATATCTCCTTCTATCCACTAAGGCAGCAATACAATCTTGTAAGTCGACCCTCACTCATGCACCTACTGTATAACAGAAGTGCTTGAAAACCTTAAGGCTTACTCTGCAGAGGGTAAAACAACTAAAACCTTTATCACAAAAATAATAATGAAGAGTGAAATAAAGAGACGTGTGTATTTATTTAAAAATGTTTGGTGCAAATTTTTCATTTGTTATGCATTATAATGTGCAGCACGTGGAACTAAGTGGCATCAAAGAATATAGAGTATAGCAGGACAGTCGCATATATAGATTAGCATTTCGTTTCAACGTGTGTGGGAGCCCCTTGATGCTAGTTAAGGAATGGAAAGAGTTTGCTTTTCAGTTGAGCATAGACCATTCTATTGGTTTTAGTTTCTTTAGAATCAACATAAAATAATAATCGAATGGAATATGTTGCACATTTTGCTTTACAATAAATAGAAGTTTAAAATTTGATGCATTCTCAGATTTTAATTATACTTGTGCACTGCTTTTTAGAATATATATATGTTTTTACCCCTATAAATAACAATACTACACAATAAATACAACACTATAAATGGAAGATCCCATCAACTCGCACACATCTGTGATCAGCCAACAGTGATCGATATCGGTGATCAGTCCCAAAATCCCTGATCAGAGCACCTCTAATTTTCGAACGTGACGTACGTGATAAAATCACTGTCAAAAATAATCTCGCGTAAAAAAAGATGTGTGTAATTCTGCGTTTTGCCGAGCTGGATTCCAAAATCTATGGCCACGACAACTTACAGATACGATATTTAGTGTGTTTGTTACTGTACAACTCTGAAAAATATGAATCTGACCGTTTACAGACACAAAACCTGTTTTTACAACTCCTCTGTTACACGGACGAATTGAGAAATTACGCCCATGAATGTAGTGTGTTAAACCACTGTCAAAAATACTTCATCAAGGCCACATGCACAGGCGTTACTATCCGAAGGAGGAGGAATTGATACGGCGCATGCACCCTGCCACCGTTTTACCCTCCTAAAATCTTACCCATTATAGTTAAAACATCTCTGTAATTTTACTTCTCTTAAACATGTACGAATCTGTGAAAAAAAGAAAACTTACCTGAGACGATGAGAGAGCGCTCGGCTGCTGATATGCCATTTTGGCGCCGGTGGTTTAAAATGGTGGCCGAATCGATCCTTCTTCCCTCGGATATTAATACGTGTGCATGTGGCCTTGATGACGTATTTTTGACAGCGGTTTAACACACTACATTCATAGGCGTAATTTCGCAATTCGTCCGTGTAACAGAGGAGTTGAAAAAATCTAGTTTTGTGTCTGTAAGCGGTCAGAGTCGTATATTTCAGAGTTGTGGCCGTAGATTTTGGAATCCAACTCGGACAAAACACAGAATTACACACAAATCTTTTTTTTTTTTTTTTTTTTACGAATTTTTGACAGTGATTTTATTCCATATTCTCCCTCCCAGGCATTCCTTGCCCACGCAACATAAACCACTAAGATGACTGAGATACAGTCATGGTAGGTTTAGCTATACCAAATCCATACAGTTCCTCTCAGTTGCTCCAACTTGTGTTTCTCTAATGCTGATTTATGGGTTTTATCAAAACACAATCGTTTTAGTCTTTTGGCCTTTTGGCTATCAGGTTCATGTTGAAAAGTTAGCACTTTTTTAATTTAATGCTGAACTTTGCCTCATTCAAATTCAATTTAGCTTCTTCACCATCACATGAAGGACGTATACTTAGTCAAACAAACTAAAATTGGTCTCTGATGGCATCATCGTCAACATAAGACTGACAGGTTTACTCCTTAAATCCTGCAGCCAATACAACAGAGAAGCATCGTCAGTGAGAGGTAAATGACCAACCTGGAGGAAGATTCAGAGAGCTTTATTGGAGGAAAAAAAAGCTGAATGACTTGTGATGTGTCTGGAGATGTGCTGTGTCGCTTTTGTTTCTCTCACCACTTTTGCAAAGGATGGTTTAGCCGGAGTATTGACGCTGTTCGTGTGTGTATGTATAGATAACAGAGGTGGGGTGTGTGTTCACTGTGGAGCAGTGTGAGATGATGCAGCTCCATCTCGAGTCCTTGCACATACCCATACAGCAAATGAACATTTTCCATATGGTCAAATGCAGGTGGGTTTAATTGCTCATTTAATAATGATGTAAAAGTC
>JAAGKR010002938.1:44958-63382 GCA_011419295.1 Clarias macrocephalus
GGAGGAATTGATACGGCGCATGCACCCTGCCACCGTTTTACCCTCCTAAAATCTTACCCATTATAGTTAAAACATCTCTGTAATTTTACTTCTCTTAAACATGTACGAATCTGTGAAAAAAAGAAAACTTACCTGAGATGATGAGAGAGCGCTCGGCTGCTGATATGCCATTTTGGCGCCGGTGGTTTAAAATGGTGGCCGAATCGATCCTTCTTCCCTCGGATATTAATACGTGTGCATGTGGCCTTGATGACGTATTTTTGACAGCGGTTTATCACACTACATTCATAGGCGTAATTTCGCAATTCGTCCGTGTAACAGAGGAGTTAAAAAAAATCAAGTTTTGTGTCTGTAAGCGGTCAGAGTCGTATATTTCAGAGTTGTGGTCGTAGATTTTGGAATCCAACTCGGACAAAACACAGAATTACACACACATCTTTTTTTTTTACGTATTTTTGACAGTGATTTTATTCCATATTCTCCCTCCCAGGCATTTCTTGCCCACGCAACATAAACCACTAAGATGACTGAGATACAGTCATGGTAGGTTTAGCTATACCAAATCCATACAGTACCTCTCAGTTGCTCCAACTTGTGTTTCTCTAATGCTGATTTATGGGTTTTATCAAAACACAATCGTTATAGTCTTTCGGCCTTTTGGCTATCAGGTTCATGTTGAAAAGTTAGCACTTTTAATTTATTGCTGAACTGTGCCTCGTTCAAATTCAATTTAGCTTCTTCACCATCACATGAAAGGCGTATACTTATTGCCTCTTTAGCAGGACTATATATTTTTGTTCCAGCTGATGAATCAGATCTTTACATCATTTTGCTTACATCATAGCGCTTCCAATGAAATGCCATTTAATCCAGCATTTACACTTTAGTGTTCTTTGTCGGAGTGCAGTTAAACTGCAGAATATCAACAGAATTACACTGTTCACTTTTTATGATGCTCAGGAGTGAACATGCACTCCTCCTCTAGAATTTCAAAGAAGATGTAATGCCTACTGTACAATTGACCAATTTCGAACACAAGCTCCTCCTAATTCCTTCCTCGCACTGGAAAAAAAAAGTTGCATCATTCCTAACATAATGAAATGGCTCAACTTTCCAAATAAAAAGTGTTAACTACAAAAAAAAACCTAACTTCTTCTACCATCATGCAGCCAATACGTGTAAAGATTGCTAATGATTTTTTTTACACAGCAGTCAAACAAACTAAAATTGGTCTCTGATGGCATCATCGTCAACATAAGACTGACAGGTTTAATCCTTAAATCCAATACAACAGCGAAGCATCGTCAGTGAGAGGTAAATGACCAACCTGGAGGAAGATTCAGAGAGCTTTATTGGAGGAAAAAAAAGCTGAATGACTTGTGATGTGTCTGGAGATGTGCTGTGTCGCTTTTGTTTCTCTCACCACTTTTGCAAAGGATGGTTTAGCCGGCGTATTGACGCTGTTCGTTTGTGTATGTATAGATAACAGAGGTGGGGTGTGTGTTCACTGTGGAGCAGTGTGAGATGATGCAGCTCCATCTCGAGTCCTTGCACATACCCATACAGCAAATGAACATTTTCCATATGGTCAAATGCAGGTGGGTTTAATTGCTCATTTAATAATGATGTAAAAGTCATACATATTTTAGTAAATTGCTGAATTAACAACAGATGAAATAATTACAAACCATCACCGTGTAGTTGCTTGTCCTTTTAAAGCAGTGTTTCCTAGTCATTAAACCATCGTTTTATCTCCTATGAAATGTCAATCATAGAGTGGTGTCTAAGCACAGGAGTATATATACATCTGTACATTCAGTGTTTAGTTTTTAATCACCTACTCTGTGTGTCCAGGGCTTTGGCCACGAACCCACACACTACTGAGCTGTCGGAGATGACCCAGGCAGTATTCCGTGTGGAGGTGAGACACGTTTCCTCCGAGAGCCAATAGAGCTGTGAATTATAGATAGACTGTCGATTCAGTTCAGTGGCAATAATGCTGTTGGTCTAATTTGTATCCGCGGGTTTTGAAGTATTAAAAAAGCATTGAAACACTTAAAGCATTGAAATGCTGTGTTAATTGTTTAAATGTCATGTTTCATCAGTCTTTTTCCTGCCCATCTTCCACTGCACACTCTAGTCCAGTAGGTGGCGGTATCGCTCCATCCGACCCATACACACAAAAGATGTGACACTCAGGCATAATACACGTATTTGCAGGAGATAAAAGCGCTTTGTATTCGAAGAAAAAACTGAATTTAATCATTGTAAGTTGTAAATAATGGAAAAGCTGTGAATTAATTGAGAATCGAAAACTGAATCATCGAAAGATCGATTCAGTCGCTCAGCTTTTATGCAGCATGCCGCCGACAGAATAATCAAAAATTTTGATGATTTTAGCAGGATTTTTATGACCATACAAACCTGACATGCGTCTAATTTTTAACAGGGAAAATGTCGTGGTGAGAAGAAAAAAGTAGTAGTTTTGGAAAAGTCATGGAATAAAAAAAAAAAAAAGTTTTCAATCAACATTTCAATGATTAAAATGTTATAATCTCAGGACTGTTGTGTAATGAGCACCAAAAGCAAAGAGCGAGCATCTGTGTAAACTTTCTATAAAACATAGTTTTAACAAGTATAGATGGTTTCATTTATAGAAGAGGTTGTTCAATTCTGTGATTATACTGTAAGTATGTTAATTGCAAGTACATTCATAAAAAAAAAAATGCTTTATTCACAAGAAATTTCACCAGAAGTTTCTGTTGGACTTAAACAATCTTCAGAATTTCTGCTATTAAGGTTTAACATTTAAATGTGGTTTATATATACGTGTGTGTGTGTGTGTGTGTGTGTAGCTGTGTAAGCAGCAGGAGGACTGGCCTGCTCTAGCACGAGTGTTCTGCGCCGTGTTCGCTGGTCGCCACAATGCAGGAGAGCTGTCGAGGTTCTGCTGCTGTGTCACTACGGCGCTCCTGAAAGAGCCTAAAGATAAACTGACGCTGCCGTTTGAGCCTTTCGCTGAGTCAGGTACACACACCTGCAGATCACATGTCCAGAAGCTGAAGTGTGGCTTGCTGCCTGATCACTTGTATGTACTTTAATAGACGTGTGCTGAGATGTTTCCGAAATTTAATAGAACTGGGTGTGGTAGTAACCCTGCTGCGTTTCTTCTGGCTCACTGAGGCTAATGAGATTCATTGCTAACGAATCGAAATTTGACAACACATTTACAAGGAATTTTTTGATACTCAAAAGCATCCAATCAATACAGTCAATGCCATAGTATCAGGTCAGCTCCCAGCCCTATTTATTAATGATTTAGAAATTAAATATTCAGTTGCTGCATTTTATTGTGTTTATTTGTTTCAAATTTTATTCGATTACTCAAACTAGCGTTAGATGCATGCGAATGTATTAGTTTTAAGTAGCTTTGCGTGTTAATATGCAATACCAACTACACATGTCTAACATACTGCATGATTCCGGGTCTTGCTGTCTAGTTTGTCAGGAAGTGACATCAGACGCGATGGTGAAAAGTTTCCTGGGACGAGTGGGAATCTCACTGATGTTCAGTTATTACAGAAACCAAGACTGGCCCAAGGTGTGTTTGCACACGCAGATTAGTTTTTATGCTAATCTCTGATTATATGCGCAAATCGTATGAAGCAGTTCTTTTCGAGTTGAATATGTGTATGAAATATTTAACTGTGTCGTGCCATTCTTGAAAGGTGATTACTATTTATTTAAAAAAAAAAAAAAAAAAGGTTTTTAAGGGTAACTTGCTTTTTTGTACTGGTACAGGGTTTGAAGCTGTTATGCGTGATGTCGAGACTGCAGGTGGAATTCGCCATGCTCAAAGGGCTCTTCAACAATGAAAATGGAACATCTCGCTGTCAGCTGGTCACCATAGCGACAGAGTTCTTCCTCAACAGTGGCAGCATAGAGGGAGCGCTGAATATGCTTAAAGGTAACAGCGTGCAATCAGACCGATGGTTTAGATCAAGATCGATTAACCGATCCCTGGGTTTAAACCCTAGAGCTTTAGATCCACTGATTTATTGATTTCAGGACTGATGGATTCCTGGATAACACTTTCTCTTGCTCCACAGATCAGATCATTGGGTCAGTAGATCACATGGATTGGCCTCTACAGAATCATTATTCTGTAAAATATGTCAATGCAATTATTTCTTTGTTTTATGAAATCCCTGGAACATTAAAACTCGAGTTCACTAGATCTCCGGATCTCTAGATCACTGTATCGGATTCACTCTAGAGGAAGGAGAGGAGAACAAGTCTCATACCACACAGTTAGTGCAGACTGTACATATGAGATCAGTGCAACAAAACACGTGACCCTTAACACAATATTTTAATTAATCGGATAGTTTAGTTTAGTACCCTATCGTCCATCTGTCCATATGGAGAGATTAAGACAAAATAAAAAGTTAAGATTAAGTTTTTTTTGTGTGTGTGTGTGTAGAAAAGATGGGTTTGTCAAGGGCCTTAAGCTTGTAAGTTCTCTATAGGAAGAGCTCCAACAGCTTGTGCATACTGGAACGTCTGATGGATCATTGCAGTGATTATGTATGGACCATTCAGTAGTATTATTCCGCCGTTTCATTTATAGAACAATTCTGTTTCTATCCATGACCTGATTCATTCAGGGTCTTCCTGAGAACATCTCGAGATTTCTCAGAATACTGGAATACTTTGTACATAGACAAATTTACTGTCCCTGTCAAAAGTATCACACTGGCAACTCCAGTTCTTTTGTTTTTGCTATACACTGAATACATTTGGGTTTGTGATCATAGTTCAAGATGATATAACAGGTTTAATTTCCTGATATTTACAACTTTGTAGATGTCTTAAACAACTACAAGCATGGTACGTATTGTTTGAACCCACCCATTTTTCAAGCAGTAAAGGGAATCAGAACATGAGACTGACGGTGTTTGATGCCCTGGTATGCCCCGTTTAATTAATTTTGAACATCGAAAATATCTTTATAATTTCTATAATATAATTTCTGCTTTTGGTTTGAGTGAATGCATGGTGAAGGATGCATTAGTTGTTGAAAAGGATAATGAAATAAAGACCAGAGAGCTGTTTGTGGGAGAAAAGCAAGTCAACAATATCAGATATGTGAAGGTAAAAAAATAAATAAAAAAAAAGCTCCATGAGGCAAAAATAATCTGGCATTTGAAGAAGACTTGGTAAGCAGAAACTTTATGAAAGTTAGTGGTATTAACTAGTAGTGGTGTAAACTAGTGGTAATGTGAACAAGCAACTTGTCTGTTCTAATTACTGAAACCTGCTCATGTGCACCTGATTTCAATTTAAAACATTTTAAGCAGTGATGTACAGTTTGTAGTGTTGTTTAATTTATCCACAGAAGGAACTGACATTGTGCCCAAATATTCAGAAAAAGAATATTAAACAATATTCATACTTACTTCTTCACATGACTGTAAACTGCCCAGTGATGCAGCAAATGCTCTTAATATATGGATGTGGATGGTACTGCTTGAAACATGGTGGTGGTGACATTCAGTACCAGAAACAGTGACATGAATCTATTTACAGCTTCCCACATTTATAATCATCTTTGTGACAAACAGGGTTTTTCTAAGAGTGTCTAAGCTTCTAAACCATACTTATCCCCATTGTAAAATCCACACAGGACCCGTTTGTAGAAGTGGTTGAGGTACCAGATTCTGCCAGATGGTGTCAGTAAACACCCGTGTAATATAGATTCATGCAGAGTGATGGCTTTTTCAGAAGCACTGTGCTTGTTTATTTGATGTGGAGATAAGGCAGCTTTCAGGGTGGCAGCGGGTTTCGCTCCATTGTTAAACAGAAATCCTACTACTTTATTAGTCACAGGTTTATAGAAACCATCAGCTCACAGGAGGACAACAGCAAACAGGTCTGATGAAAAAGCTGAATGAATTACTCCTCATTCGGGTTTAGCAGCTTTTTATTTCTAGCAGCTTATTAATGGAACACAATCCAGATTTTTTTTCTTGTTTCCACGTACAAGTTTTTACTTTGGCCTTAGACATTTTTACTGTAATTGCAGCTGAAAAACACATTTGTGTGATAACATTTTTGTTTTCCTGCTAGGGAGGCTGAACCCAACTAAATTAGTACTAAATTATTCTAAATTATAAAAAAAATTTTTCAGGAATTTAGGCTGTGTCATGTCAGTACCAGTTTCCCTCACTTCTGTTCCTCATAAAAAGGAGTTTGAGTGAATGAGACACGACTCTACACTTTCTATATGCAATAGTACAGTTCTTTTACACGGTAATATTCCCCATGTGACTAACGAATCCGGCTTCTCATTTTCCTCCCCCTATTGCCTTTTTTTTGGAATGTATTCAATTGTGTATAAATGTATAATTGTCAGTTTCTGTAACTGTAAAAGTTTGCTAAGCATCAAGTATGTGTAAAGAGTAGTCTTGTCTTTGTAGCGCCTCCAAAGACAGGAGGTGATTTTAGCCAGTTTTTGGCGGCCCACAAATCGGAACAATTCATTTGTCATTTGTTTTATAATCATAAATTAGTGGAAAAGGGAATAAATGTAATGACTTATGAGTTATGGGGCACATAGTTTTTAAAAATAAATAAATGCTCTCTTCTTTTGTGTGTGGTTGTGTGCGTTTTGAAGCGAATGAGTGGTTTGTGAGCTCAAATGCATGGCCGTGTGACCTGGCAGACATACAGAACCGCAAGAAAATACTGACCCTGCTTGCTGAGAAGACGTCATACCGGGACACACTGGAGGTCCTCACTAACTTGCCTGGACTGAAACAGCCAGTGGGTAAGTCGTGAGACTGTTCTTCCATTCTTTTGTAAGACTTGACTAGAGCGTGAACAAAATTTTTTTTAATGGACTTATTAGAGTGTTTTAACATAAATAAACATATATTTTTTTATATTTTTATATTAATATTTTTAACGGACATTTGCACACACCCTAGGCATTTATAGACATTGCACATCTAAACATTCATGCACATTTTCACACTATTTAAATTCTATGTCAATCTACCTTTCTATGTTTTCTTTATTTGTACAGCCAAATCTTCTATATATGTACAGTTTTATATATATATATTATATATTTAATATTTTGTTCTTATCTTCTATAGCTATATTTTCTATAGCTAAAGTTTTTCTATATTTTATTCTTATTTTATTCTGTAATTTATTTCTTATTGATTTTTTTTTAAGGTCACAGACGGTCATATAAGCACTTCACTGCATATTGTAAATGTGTGCGACTATGTATGCGACAAATAGAATTTGAATACTGTATAAAGTGCTCTGATCTACATCATAGAAAGTCATTCTAAACCTTTCTGATTCCTCAACTCTCTGGCAACAGTTTAGGAAAGGGCTCACGTGTGGGTGTGATGGTCAGGTGGCCATATATTTTTATCAGATTATAGAATATATAACATACAGTATAAAAAGTTTCCAGATTTTTTTTTTTTTGTACACTCCAGAGATTTTAATGCATGTATAAATGTGTCATATGATTCCATATAGATGGAGTTCAGGCGGTTGAGTACGACACCGTGTTTAACGCACACCTTCAAAGGTGTGTGACGAACCAGGTGTTGCCGGTTGCCGCGGACACGCTGGAATTCATGCTGACTCGGGGAATCCCACCGGACTTCTCAGAACTTCAACACCTCATCCACAAACTGGGCAAACAGAACAGCTGGATCCGGGCCAGGACTCTGTTCAAACGTGAGTCACGTTCTTAGGAACACTATTTATTTTTTATACATTTATTTTTCTTTTTGTTTTGCAATAAAAAAAGATTGAGCACCATCATACAATAAGTTTTAAGCTTTTTTTTTTTTTTTTTTTTTTTACCTCTTTTTCACAAACAAGAACACAATAAGATTGTCAGTAAATGATCAGTATACGGTGCATTAAGGCACCACTTTGTATGCTTTAATTGAACTCTCTTTATAAACTTGATGCTGTATTTATGGTAAAACTTTCTTCCCCCTGCGTGGCAGGTGCTCATTCCGCAGGTTATTACTCTGGGGTTATATGTGAGAAGGACTGTTTGATTCTGCCCTGTTGTCTCACAGAGATTGAGATGACGCTGGCATGCGAGATGTTCATTGCCCGCATTTGTACAAGCCTTCAAAATCCCAGTGACTTTTCTCAGCCACTGCTTATCACACTCAAACGGTAAGTGCTCATACTGCATACTGAATAGTTTCTGACTCTGCCACTAGGTGGTAGAAGTGTTGCGTTCATGGCTTGTCTGTAGGGTTTAGCATGTAGTAACTAGTGATCGTTGTAACAAGGAGACGAACAGATTACATTCTGAAAATCATCCAGACAGGTACAAAGTCACAGCAAGGTCAAATGTCGTCTGAAATAGTTTGTTTTTAATATCAGTCAGTATGTCATTGGCATGACCATTTGCCTTGCAAAGATTTTTGGAACACTGAAGGTGTTTAAATGATTTACATGGAATTACGTGTGTAACCAGAAGATAAACTGATTCAATTTTAAAATGCGTCCAGTCAGTCAGTCAGTCACAGCAAAGTCAACCGGTTTGTACTGATGTGAATATACACAGATCAGCCACAACAATATGACCACCCATCTAATATTGAGAAGGCTCTTCATTTGCCACCAAAACACTAATTTATTTTGTTCTGATAACCAGCAATAACCTTTTCAGCAATTTGAGTAACAGTATTTTATTTTATTTTTGGATCGGACTACAAGGCCAGCCTTCGTTCCCCACGTGCATCAGGCCAAACCCATGACCCTGTCACCAGTTCACGAGGATTTTCCTTCCTCGGACCACTTTTGGTATATCCTGATCACGTCAGACCAGGAACATACAATAAAAGCTGTAGTTTTTGCAGTTGCTCTGACCCAGTCCTGATCTAAACATCACAATTTGGTCTTTGTCACAATAGCTACAGTTACAATATCTTGTTGCAGTGGCACATGGAAGTGGATGGGATACTGTACTGTATATTAGGCAGCAAGCGAACACTCACCCAAACCCTCCCTCCCACCCCCGAAGTTAATGCATTGGAAGCAGAAGAAAAGGCAGAGCGTAAGGTTTTTGAGTGACTTGGACAAGGATGGTCATAATGTTGTGGCTGATCAGTGTGTGTCCAAGTGGCACCATCGTACAAATGTGAATTTTTTCCATGTTTGTGCATGTGCCAATGGCATCTACAACAAATTCAATGATTGATTCAATGAATGTTTTCTGATTTAGGCGTGCTGGCACGGAACTGGCGATGGAGAGTGAGTATCTGGCTGCTGGATCCCGGCTGCTTTCAGCAGCAATGATACCGAATCCCAAACTAAGCATTCGTTATACAGCTGTCAATCAGGAACAGGAGCAGCTTTTTAATCTGGACCGTGGCTCTGCGGCTAAGTGGCTCTCGCAGAACCGCAGCTGGGCTCAGGGGATGTGGGGCAGCTCACACACAAACAAACCAAAGCAGCCTTTCAATAAATAAAAAAATATATTTTGATAATATGAACATTTCAAGTCAGAAAAAAACGATCGTCGTGATGTACAGCTACTGCAAACTATTGTTCTGCTCAGAAGCGCTATATATATTTTTTTTCTTCAAAAGAATAAAGTTTTTCAGAGAAAAATTACTGCTTGTTAAAAAAAACTGACTTTGTGCTCAATAATAAAGGGCGTGATGGATGTTTTTTTCAGTGTGTTTGTATTTGTTTTTCCTTTGTTCAATTCTTTTGGCATTTGATTCATAATGTAAGCAACACAAAACCCTTAACAAATGAGCCTCAACACTGCACTTTATGCTGCACAAGAAGTCAGTTCATATTTCAATACTGTTATTTATTTTTATCTTCATTTTGTGTGCAGCAGTTTGTTTTGTAGTTAACTATGCAAATAGAAATGATGGAAGAAATGTTAAAGAAATGTCAAAGACTTTACTTTGAGTTTGTTCTGTTTTCAAATATTGTTATAAATATTTTTAGACATAGCCAGTCACAGTAGTACCTTGTTTCCGGGTGGTATTGATTCTAAGACTCCGCGAACACACGGGCATTGTGGTTTAAAAATAGCTGATTTATGACCAGTTACTTAGCTCTTGTTTAAGTCCTGTAACTGAAAGGTGTCTACTGATAAATGTGGTAGAAACCTGTTTACACGTTGACCTTGCAGCACATTGTAAAGTCAGCCATTCATTTCACAGACTTGAGGGATCTAATCTTAGATGTGCGGTGATCATGTGACAAATTTTCGGCCTATTCAATGAGTAGCGTATGTCCGGAGGTTATTTAAAAGAGACAGTAAAAAACAATGAAACTGTTGGAGGTGACCTCATCAGACCAGACCTGGAAGCAGCTTGAGGGCAACCATGCAGCCCTGAAAACCAGTAGATGGCCAGATTGATGCACAAAAAGGACAATAATGTAGACAGATGCACAGAAGGCCAAAACAATGAATTTTCATCACTGTAGATAGATGGTTATTAACTTGCACAACTAGCTAGTGGGTATGGAATATGAATTAATTTCTTTTTAAAAAGCACATTAGGTACACTTAGGGTCATGTCATTTAAAAGTTTCACTTGCCTGAAACAGCTGGAAATTTGCCCAGAACTACTTACTGTTATTGCTGTCTTTGAATTTACATTTTAGAAAAAAGAAAGCACAAGGTGCAGGAATTTAGAGAACAGATGCATCCTGTTCATGAGTGTCATTATTCAGTAAGCATAACCGATGCTTTAAAAAAAAAAGTAAAAAATAGTGTGAAACAGAACTTGTATTTACTTATAATCTCATGCACAGCTTGCAAACCTGGTTAGAAAAATACATTATTATTTCTATGCTATTAATGTAGATTTGATTCAACACACACACACACACATATATATACAGAGTCAGCCAAAACACACTTCAGGAACAACAAAAACTAGTATAAATATTTTATTACTATATGAAATCAAATTTAATATTTAAATATTTATTACTTTTTCTATTCCTGAAGTGTGTATAAACCCCCCCCCCCCCTGTACAGTGTATATACACTGTACAGTATATAAAATATATATAAAAATATAATAAAGACAGTGTAGGCTGCATTTTTTGTTTCGATTTCGAACAAATTATTTGTAATATTGTTATGGCTGAAAATAAATAGAAATATTTGTAATTTGTATTGATAGAGATTTCCAATAATTTCTAAAATGTTGATCTTGTGATTGAACTGCAACATATACTAGACTTTTACATATCCTCTAAATTCAAACTTGCATACAAACTTGTGTTCAAGTCTATCCAGGACTTTTCATTGGTCTGAATACGAGAACACAGTTGAGTGTAAAAACTCCCTTTATTTCTCTATATAATCCCCTGCTACACTAATGCACTTATCTCAGTTTTTTTCCATGGCTGAACTGCCAGCTTCACCTTTAAAACGCTGGCCTCCCAGGAACTTTTGTTTAATGCCCAAATATGTAGAATTGGCTCGGAGCAAGGTCAGGACTGTACGGGGGATGTGGCAATAACGTCCAAATGAGTTCTTGTAATGTGCCACAGGTGCAGTATGGGATCGTGCATTGTCCTGCTAAAACAGTACGCTTTCGGTGAACAAAAAAGAGAATGTTCATGGGATGGACTGCAGTGGCCTCTGAGCTACCTCGGTTGGGATCGTCATTTACAGACTTGTGGCCTTCTTTCAAACATTCTTGCACCTCTCCTTCAGTGCACCTTCTTGCACTATTCAGATGTTCTACTGCAGCGTAGCATCTCATCACCGTACCGTGTTCGAAGTCTTCTGTAATTCAAATTCCTTCAATACCCCTCATTAGCAATTTCATCTCATCTGTGTAAATAAAGTCATAATTGCAAGATGAAAAGATAAAAGAGCCTCTCCATTCAGGTAATTTGAAATGCAAATTTTCATTTTGATGTAAATTCCCTATTCATAGTTTCTTATCTTTTCTTACCCCAGCTGTGACCATCAGAGCCTGATGCAACACATCGAAACACACACATGTGAAGATGGGAGCTCTATCAAGCGTTAAGGTTTCCTGCTTTGTTAATCAAATCAGTTCAAGCTGTTCAGGTGCAAGACACATTGTTTTGTTTATTTGTTTGTTTGTTTTTAATAACATATTACACAGTCATATGCAAGGTCAGGAATGGAAAAGATCTAACTTGTAATGTAAAACTTAAATTCATATGCTCAAAAAAAGCTTAAAATGTAAATCGGGTTATTCAGTTCTGTGTGTGTGTGTGTGTGTGTCTGTGTGTGTCTGTGTGTGTGTGTGTGTGCACCTTTCTATTATCTTTAATATAAAAAAGGCATAATGAAGTTAAACAATTATCAATAATTATTATTGATAATTGTTTAGCTTAATTATACCATGTGAATATGAGTATAATATAAAATATTATAATATGGTTTATATATAAATTTAATTATAACATTATAATATAAAAGATTAAAACCTGAAAGGAAAATGAACAGTGTTTCAAACACACATCTGGCTGAGTAAAAAGTTGAGGAATTGGGGGGAAAAAAACACTAATTGCTCAAATAACTTAAATTTTCTTATATTAAAAGTTAAAACGGGGTTGAAAGTTGAAAGGCTTCCCTGACTGCACAAAGTTGGAGAACTTTTGTTTTAGCTATCAGTTCTAAAGCAGGGAGGGGCTCCTGCATGTTGACATTTGCATTTTGAGAGTTTAGATGAGCAGACAAAGACTACTTTTAATAACCACAGCCTATTAATAACACATTTTAAGTCTTGCTCATTTTCAATTTCATAAGCTCTGGCAAACTAGCCATTAAACATCCGTCTGGTAATTTCAACACCAGTCAACATACAATTTTTTTTTTTTTTTCAGGGAATCTGTAGGATGTTCATTTGCATTCAGTTGCATTTTTGATGATGTAGAATTTTATTAATTTTAACCATAATTTCTTTAAATTTAACCATCGATTTCTTCATTATATATGAATAATTAACATTCAAAAGTATACAAGGATTTATATATAGACTCAGTATATCCCAGTATAATTTTGAGTGTTAATTATTCATATATATTTATATATAATTATAGGGGTATACGCACCCTGACAAAAGTTGTGTCACCTATTCAAGTTGTAGGAACAACAAATAATATGTATGCATTCTTTGCCATTCCAGATGACTTTATTAACTAGTTATTAGGTCATTGTTGAGACGTATTGTTGCATCCTCCAAGCTCATGGGAGTCAATCACAATATTAATTATCTTTCCACTGCACCATGACTTGACTATGACTATGTTCTGTACTGTACATTATTTCTGTTAAGTGCCAAGACTTTTGTCTAAGCAAAGTCTGACCTTTCTGTCCTAATTAAATAATTAAAAATAATAATTAAAAAAAAAGGTTTTTAATTAAGGAATTATTAGTTAAGGAATGATTTTTGCATATCTGTATATATACCCTTTATGTAAAAGAGGCTCAATAAAAATAATAATGACAGCTTAAAAAAATCTCCAGCATCAAATATGTTTTTCTTTATTTTTCTTTTACAAGCTTGCAATTATCAACTTAAAATTAGTAATATAATAATTGATGTTTTCCCCATTTAACAATATACAACAGTAAAGCAATACATAAATCTAAACATTAAAAGTTGCCGTGAACAGCTGATCAAGCGGTTTTCACTTTGACCAGAGTAATTGAACAGCCATAGATGAGAGAGATGACGAAGAGTATGATGAAGGCACAGGCCATATTCCAGGTTTCTTCTGCCTGATCCACTGTGTTAATGTCTGACTTGTTGTCATCGATGTATATCGCCTTTTCAATAAATTCTGTCAGAAGAAATAAAAAATACAAGTTCAGTCTCATGGTCTAGAGTTTCTTCATTACATGAAATGAAATGAAGAATAGATTTTTGTTGTTGTTGTTATTGTTGTTGATGTTGTTCGGTTTTTTTGGTCAGTAGTTCAGTAGTAAACACTGACTCCAAATTAGAAATCAGGGGTAAACACTGAAGAGGCTAACATTCTTCAGTACAACTGTGATACAGGATTTATTATAGGAAGATGCTAAACACCTAGTGGGGTAAATCACCTGCTTTGGAAACATTGAGAGATACTGAGCCAGTGATGTGCTGGACAAGACATGTATATGTGGATCCAGGTTCCCATTGAGAGGTCTTGACATTCAGGTGGCTTTTAATCATAAATTTCCCATCAGGCCCCTTGGCAGAGCTGCTGATGGCGTTATTTTCTACAGGCTTTTGGTCAAGGAGCCAGGTGATTTTAATGGCTGACGGGCTGTAACCATCTGCCAGACACACCAACTCATCTTGGCTCTGCAGCAGCTTCACGGAGGGAGGATTCTCATTTACAGAGGCTGGGGGGAAATAAAAAGTCAAGTAACAGTCAGACGTAGTGGAAAAGGTTTAAGCCTTTGATGGTAAATTGTGATCATGGTACATATTGGTCATTCAAATCAGTAGGGGATTCAAATCGAAAAAATATCCACTAATTCATTTATTTAAAATATCACGCACTAAGGCCATAATAAACCAAGGTATAGGTATAATAATCAAAGGTAATACACACACACACACACAGTAAATATATGGCAGCACTGTTATACGTTTAAATCTGATTAATCTGAATAATCCTAAAGCTTGGAGAGCCTAGACTAGATAAAAATAAATAAATAAATAAACAAATAAACAAATAAATAAATAAATAAATAAATAAATAAATAAATAAATCTAATTTAAATCTTAAAAATAGGTTGTGTAAGGTTTTCTGTAAGGAGATGTTTATTTTACATTTTTGAAAGTAGCATTCAGTGTCTCCTGGATGTAAAACTTGAATTAAAGAATAAAATTACATGTTGTCTATAGTCAAATTTTAATTGTATAAGAATTTTTATTGTATAAGAAGGTTTAAACCCAACATTTAAGATGATGAATTGTGTAATTAATGAAACACTACTAAGTATTGGTCTACATTTGATTATTAGGAAAGTCATAGTCACTTGTAGTTCAGATTCAGGCTATTGATAAAAAAAAAAAAGAGCCAAATTCATCAAAACAAGCTGCTTGTACCAGAGAGACGATGTTACTGACCGTATATGTTGCTTATTTCGCTTTTGATTGGATCTGTAGATGATTGATGCCTGACCACACAGGAAAAAGTGCCATTCTCCTTTTTTAATGGTGATAATATCAGTGCGCTTTGCATGACATAACTGCCCGACACAAACCGGACCGGACTGTTGGTGAATCGAGACGCGTCCAGCTTGGTTTTGTCCAGCTCCCAGTGCACAGAGATATCAGAAGGGAGGAAGCCGTCGATCAAGCAGAGAAGAGCAGTGTCGTTAGGTCCTGCCAGCTCATCATCACTGGGACTTCGAATTCGGATGGTGGGAAGTTTACGTTCTAAGGATACAAATGGCAGAAGCAAATACCAACTCAGAACAGCAGTAACAATTACATTTTTTAAAATAAGAATTCTTTTATTGTGGGCATAGTCTTATTCATGTTACCAAATTCTACATTTCACTGATCAGAATATCAGTTCACTGGTTTATATTAATGCAAAAGTTCTTATTATGAAGGTTAAAGTAAAGTAAAGTAAAGATTTACTGAAGAAAAAGCTAATTTATAGGCAGTTGCTGGTTGGTAATACAGTTCATATCTGTAGTCTCCAGTGTCAGAGCTTTGGAACAGTCAGAGGTAAAGCTTGAAAGATTGGTGTTGTGTTTCACAGCATCCGAGTAGAAAGCTGCATTTTCGTGGTGTTAACATCAAGAGAAAATGAGGAAATACATTTTTATTTGTCATAATGTGTGAGATAACTAAGTTGTATTAAGTTTAGACATTTTATAATAATACATTCAACTATAAATTAATAAGATCACAGATAAAAGAAAGATTTTGTTAATTACTGTATAAGACAGAGAGACAACAGCTTGTCACTATTTTTGTCGTATAATAAATAAATGCCCTGTGAAAATGCAAAAAAAAAAAAAAAAATTATGACTATTTATAATTTAAGAAACTGAGTCGAGCAGTTTTCCTCTCCTGAAACAAAATATCTAAATGAGTTCTTAAATGTCAGTGTTTGTGAGCACTTGCCTTTGGATTTAGAGATGTTGTATGTCTGTGCATTGGAACAGAAGTGTTTCACCTCACAGAAAACTGTTGAATGGTTGTTCCAACTCTCAGCTAGAACATTTAAAACCATTCGACCACTTTCTGTTCCATTTCCGTGCTTTTCAGTTTTGATCACATTTGTCAAATTTTTTCCCCCTATTTTGCAATTAACTGCGAAGTCCTGGACTCTTTGACCCAACAGCAGAAAGGTGACAGAAACATGTGGCGATTTCTTCTCCAGCATATCACTGACGGAGGGACGCAAAAGGTAAACCTGAGCTTTCCTAGCATGATCTGGAGTGACTGGAGATAAAGACATGACATTAGTGGTAACATTAGCGTCTAACATTCGGGTTTTGTTTAAAGCTCTTGAACGTTGCTGATTATTACAATACCTGCACAAAAACCGATGTTCTTCTGGACAGTTTGACGACCTGGATCACTGACTTGGCACGTGAATGTAGTTCCAGGTTTCCACTCTTGTTCTGGCACTGGTAGCTCACTGGACACTTTCACATGTCCATCTGCATTTATTGATGCTTCACTTTTACTTTTCGCCTCAGATTCAGGGAGCCACTTGATCTCTGGGTTAAGTCCAGTTGCAGTGCAAAGAAGTTTTTGTGTCATCGATGCAAATTTATTCTCACTGGATACAACTGAAAGTTCCACTGAAGAGACACCTGGAGAGAAGTAATTTTTTTTTTTTGTCAAGACACAACAAGGTCACAAACAATTATAGCAATTGGGTAGATCCTTATACTGGTTTACTAGGTAATTATACTGTAAGTACCATCAGTCAAACACTAAGGGTTAACCCAAATGCTTATGAAACAGATCTTTAGACATTGCTTAAAGATTACCAGTGACTTAGCTGTATGGACATCTAGAGGAATTTCATTCTATTTCATCCCTGAGAGATAGTGGTCTCAAGAAAATACCAAGGACCGATACTAACAATATTACCTGCACGAGCAAGATGTAAAAAACAAATTTGCTCTAAGACATCTCAAGTTGAGACCATTTATGAACTCCATTATGAAGTCCAGAAGAACAACCATCTCTGCAGCACTCGAACAAACAGGCCTCTATGGTAGAGCGGCCAGACAGAAGCCACTCCTCAATAAAAGGCACACGACAGCCCACCTAGAGTTTGCCAAAAGGCACATGGAGGAGTCTCTGGGCATGACCTTTGACACCAATTACAGCCCCAGGTCTTTTTGACTATGATGCTACAAAATGGTTGTTCTTCTGGAAGGTTCTCCTCTCTCCATAGAGAAATGCTGGAACTCTTTCAGAGTGACCATCGGGTTCTTGGTCGCCTCCCTGACTAAGCTCCCTTCTCCCCCGATCGCTCACTTTGGCCAGGCAGCCCGCTCTAGGAGGAGTCCTGGTGGTTCAAAACTTCCTACATTTTACGGCTGATGGAGTTTACTGTGCTCATCAGGAACTTAAATGCTGCAGGCATTTTTCTGTACGCTTCCCCACATCTGTGCCTTAATACACCTGTCTCGGAGGTCTACAGACAATTCCTTGGATGCCATGGCTTGGTTTGTGCTCTGACATGCACTGTTAACTGTGGGACCTTATATAGATAGGTGTCTGCCTTTCGAAATCATGTCAATCAACTGAATTTACCACAGGTTGACTTCTGTCAAGTTGTAGAAACATCTCAAGGATGATCAGTGGAAAAAGGATGCACCTGAGATTAATTTTGAGTGTCATGGTAAAGGTTGTGAATACTTATGTACATTATGTGATAGTTTACATAATTTTGATGAAAATAATGAATTTAATCTGTTTTGGAATAAGGTTCCCAGATAGCACTACTTTTTTTGGTAGACTTGTGTCAGCGCTCTGACGGCAGTGCATACAATTTTATATTGCTGGGAGGAACCTAAAACCCCACAGAGGCCAGGTGCTGCTGATTAAGTCCTGAAACCAAGCAAAGCACAAACTAAAATTTTGTGCCTCCTAACTACAGGTGGGTTAATATTCCTCCAAATGAGATGTAAATACCTTTGAGTAAGATATAATAGTGTTGAGAATCTGTGGTGGCACCATGAAAAGCTCGCAGTTAGCAGTTTTGCTTTAATGTGGTGAGACTGGTGTTTGGCTTAGCACTATTATGCCAGAGTAATTGACCTGTTCCCAGTAAATACTGTACAGTAGCATATGGCGCCAGAAACATTAAAGGGCTAAAATACAGTACATATCGTTTTGCTTTAGGGCACTACATTTTTGGATGTTTATGTGGTTGT
>JAAGKR010002938.1:63828-82996 GCA_011419295.1 Clarias macrocephalus
CCTCCCTGACTAAGCTCCCTTCTCCCCCGATCGCTCACTTTGGCCAGGCAGCCCGCTCTAGGAGGAGTCCTGGTGGTTCAAAACTTCCTACATTTTACGGCTGATGGAGTTTACTGTGCTCATCAGGAACTTAAATGCTGCAGGCATTTTTCTGTACGCTTCCCCACATCTGTGCCTTAATACACCTGTCTCGGAGGTCTACAGACAATTCCTTGGATGCCATGGCTTGGTTTGTGCTCTGACATGCACTGTTAACTGTGGGACCTTATATAGATAGGTGTCTGCCTTTCGAAATCATGTCAATCAACTGAATTTACCACAGGTTGACTTCTGTCAAGTTGTAGAAACATCTCAAGGATGATCAGTGGAAAAAGGATGCACCTGAGATTAATTTTGAGTGTCATGGTAAAGGTTGTGAATACTTATGTACATTATGTGATAGTTTACATAATTTTGATGAAAATAATGAATTTAATCTGTTTTGGAATAAGGTTCCCAGATAGCACTACTTTTTTTGGTAGACTTGTGTCAGCGCTCTGACGGCAGTGCATACAATTTTATATTGCTGGGAGGAACCTAAAACCCCACAGAGGCCAGGTGCTGCTGATTAAGTCCTGAAACCAAGCAAAGCACAAACTAAAATTTTGTGCCTCCTAACTACAGGTGGGTTAATATTCCTCCAAATGAGATGTAAATACCTTTGAGTAAGATATAATAGTGTTGAGAATCTGTGGTGGCACCATGAAAAGCTCGCAGTTAGCAGTTTTGCTTTAATGTGGTGAGACTGGTGTTTGGCTTAGCACTATTATGCCAGAGTAATTGACCTGTTCCCAGTAAATACTGTACAGTAGCATATGGCGCCAGAAACATTAAAGGGCTAAAATACAGTACATATCGTTTTGCTTTAGGGCACTACATTTTTGGATGTTTATGTGGTTGTATATATGTATACGATACGATGTTATTTACTGATGGAATTGCTGTGTTTACTTTGTTTCATCTGGAGAAAAATGAGTTTGCTATAATACTGGAGCTGTTGTTGAACTCAGTTGAGCCAAATGTGGAAAATGTATGTTTTTCTCATCATTTTGTTGGTTGAAAAGGAATAGTTAAGTAAAATTTTAATGTACAATGCTCAAATTATTGATGTATTTACACAGACTAGAGTCACAGTTCTCCAAGGATGCTGTAATGTTTATGAGGAAGAAGAAGAAGATGATGATGATGATAAAGAACAGCTGAGCTACAATGACCAAGCCAATGGTGAAAGTAACAAGGCGAATGATGATGAGGAAGCCACCTGATATAAAAGACAGTCTGATTCAATGGGTGCTGTGTTTGTATGCGTTTATTTTCATTCACCATGCTGAGAGAAAAAGTGGTTGTACTACTGTCGGTGTTTATTTTGTGGTTTTTCATCATAATGGTTACATATATTTTCTTACTAGGTAATAATTTGATCAAAAATAAAGTTAATCAATACATTGCTCGAGATATAAGTGTGTTTTCTTATTATTTCCCGAGTCTAATTTAATTTCTAATTTCCAACTTTGCCATTATCTACTGAAACAATGTTGTGCCAATGGACAAAATGACACTGGGTCAACCATTGATGCCAACATTGGCCCAACTTATGCACTGCCGTTGGCCAAGCTTTGGCCCTTCAGCAGTGTGCTATTTGGGTTTGTAACATAACAAAATGTAGAAAAAATGAAGTGCTGTGAATACTTTCTGGATGCACTGTATAATGGCAAAATACTAAAACAATTCAGAAATTAAAATTGTCCTTACCAAAAAGGTTTCTTATAGAATTGGACTTCCACTTTAAGGAACGGCTTTGCTGAATCTGACAAGCGAAATTGTTGTCTTTGGTTTGGTTTATTTTGGGAATAGTGAAACGTGCAGTCAATGTCTCCTGGCCTTTTGGGAGATTCACATACTGAGTTTCCGGAAACTTGACATCATTGGCCTGGAAGGAGACAGAGAGCTCACCAGACGGCAGACCGCTTGCAGCACACTCCAGCACTAAAATGTTTCCCTTCCTTATGTCTTCAAGACTCCTTCTGATCTCCACTGTGGGAGTTTTCTGCACCTTTTCTGAGGTATACAAGTTATAAGGAAAAAATTGTAAGTTTGAAGGTCACTTTTTCAACATGAAACATTTTATATGCACACATGGAATTTAACTCAGTGTCATAATTACTGTTCAAATAAGTAATATTTTGTGCAGCATTGCAAATCCTATCACATTTCAAGTTGTAAACTTTTTGAAAAAAAAAAAAAACTGCAATACAAATGAACATCAATGTTAATAATTGAGTGTTTAATTACATACATAACTTACCTGTAGTTTTGATTTTATCTTCTATTTTTTGAAAGCATGGATGTTCGGCCCTGCAGGTTATTGTGTTAGGTTTTGTCCAGTCTTCAGCAGAAATAGTCAGGTTGCTAACAGTGGACTCGCCTTGTCTCTCACTGTTGATGCCAGTGTTAATTTCGTTACTTTCATCTCTAAACCATGAAACTTTAGGCTGGAACACAGTCTCGACAACACAGGAGACTGTTACATGTGTATCTGTCAATATGGACCTGAGAGCAGGTTTCTCCAGACGTATCCGTGGTTTGGAATTCGGATGGCCTGCAATATATAAGAGATTGTTGACCCACACTTAAGACAACATGGAAGGTTTTTATTGGGCATTGTTCTGTGCAGGACTGACTTTCTCCTGTGTCTAACATTTTAATTTTGTATAAGGATCATGAAGTTCTATGAATATTACAATACCTTCACAAACACTTGTAGACTTCTGGATGTTTGTTGAAGAACTCTGATCACTGACTTGGCAGGTATATGTAGTTCCACCATTCCAGTCTTGTTCTAAAACTAATAGCTTACTGGATCGTTTCACACGACCATCTTCTTGCATTGTTACAACAGTACTATCACGGCCCCCATGGCCCCAACTGATCACTGGGTTAAATCCAGTTGCAGAGCAAAGAAGTGTCGTTGATGCAGATTTATCCTCCCTGGATAGAACTGAAAGTTCCACTGAAGGGGCATCTAGAGAGAAAACATTTTTTTATTCTAAAATGTAAATCAAGTACAGTATTCATCCACGCAGATTTAAACCATCTAGACAGGTCACCTAAACATTTTATAGCAAAATGTATTTTAAATGGCCACTAATCTGAGGGGAACAAATTTTCCTGTTTTGTTCAATTTGTACATAAAGCAGGCATTTGACGTCACACTTTATTTCACAATGTCAAAATGTTTCAGCTGTAGAACAGGACAATCTGGACCGGGATCTTGCAGGATGTAACAAAGTACAAGTGTAAGTTTTACTTTCTCTGTGAAGCATGAAAAGATAAAGCTTGTGGGACCAAGCCTGCGTTCATTAACCTGAACAAAATGCCTTTAAAACCTTATTCAACTGAATCTATTTAGGCAAATATATCATAGATAGAAACCAAGAATATTATCTGCACAATCAACATGCAAAAACAAACTTTGTCTTGTGCATCTCAAGTTGAGATCATTTATAATCTCGATTGATGAGCTATGGTGGGTGGAAATTTGCGAGTCACAGTTCAAACATCACATTGACTGTGCTGGTATTTTTACCAGTGTTCCAGTGTTCCTTCCTCCTCCTCTACCAAACCCACTCTTTTCCAGTATAATTTTAACCAGCATATATATATATATATTATATGAGAATATTCAAACTATGCAAAATAAAAAAAAAATAAAAAAAAAGAGATTGCGATTGAAATTGTCCTTACCAAAAAGGTTTCTTATAGAATTGGACTTCCACTTTAAGGAACGGCTTTGCTGAATCTGACAAGCGAAATTGTTGTCTTTGGTTTGGTTTATTTTGGGAATAGTGAAACGTGCAGTCAATGTCTCCTGGCCTTTTGGGAGATTCACATACTGAGTTTCCGGAAACTTGTCATCATTGGCCTGGAAGGTGACAGAGAGCTCACCAGACGGCAGACCGCTTGCAGCACACTCCAGCACTAAAATGTTTCCCTTCCTTATGTCTTCAAGACTCCTTCTGATCTCCACTGTGGGAGTTTTCTGCACCTTTTCTGAGGTATACAAGTTATAAGGAAATCTTTTTAAGATCACTTCATCAACATGAAACATATTATATGCACACATGGAATTTAACTCAGTGTCATAATTATGGTTTAAATAAGTAATATTTTGTGGCAGCATTTCAAATCCTGTCATATTTCAAGTGGTAAACATTATTATTATTATTATTATTTTTTTTTATTAATCTGCATTACAAATAAACATAAATGTTAATAAAGTTTTAAATTATATATATACTACAGAACTTACCTGTAGTTTTGAATTCATCTTCTATTGTTTTAAAGCATGGATGTTCGGCCCTGCAGGTTATTGTGTTAGATTTTGTCCAGTCTTCTACAGAAATAGTCAGGTTGCTAACAGTGGACTCGCCTTGTCTCTCACTGATAATGTCTGTGTCAGATTTTTTGCTTCCATCTACAAGCCATAAAACTTTAGGCTGAAACACAGTCTCGACAACACAGGAGACTGTTACATGTGTATCTGTCAATATGGACCTGAGAGCAGGTTTCTCCAGACGTATCCGTGGTTCAGAATTTAGATGGCCTGCAATATATAAAAGGTTGTTTCTGTACACTTAGACATCATGGAAGATTTTTATTGTGTATTGTTTTTGTGTGAAACTGACCTTTACAAATGCTCCATGTTTGATTGAAGGTTTTAGACTTGTGTGTGGCGCTGCAGGTGAACTCTTTGCCTTCTTTCCATTGCTCTGCATTTATGCTGATTTGGCTCAGCATGGCAAACTTTTTATTTTCCTCATTTTTGAATTTTCTCTCAGTCCCTTTGTTACCCGCTCCCCAAGTAACATTAATCGCTTTAGGACTAAAACCATCCAACCAACAAATCAGATTAGTATCATTAGTTGTTGTGTCGAAGCTTGTGCTGATGCTGATGCTGGGCGAAGTCACATTCACTTCTATAAACAATGAAACAACAATTCAAGAACATGGCAAATATAAATTGTGCTCTGTAGAACCCACTTAATGTTTGAACTTTTTTTTGTTACACTTTTGATGTGTGATAAGATGCTGACACAACACTGGCAAGAAACTCTAAAGCAGTTATTTTGTTGTACTATAAATATTACGATAATGCTGTCTAACAAGAAATATGAGTGCATCTCATATGGCAAAAGAAACTCGTTTCAAACGTACCTGGCACAAATCCAAAGACGATGTCACATCTATTTTTTACAAGCATCATGGTCGTAATTTGGGTGACAAAATTGAAATACACACGCTGAGCACAATGTGCCAGTGCCTTATTTAAATTTTGATTAAAATTTATTTTACAGCAAAAATATCTTTTTTTCTTCTTCAGTACTCCAACATTTTAAAATATATTCAATAATTTTTTAAATATTCTGAGTAATTATTGTTGTCAGAATTTTTTTCTTTGTCTCTTATTTTTTCTTTTCTATTTAGTTGTTCCTTGTGGAACTTTTCAAAAGCAGAACTCAATGTAACATCTAATAAAATATATCTAAGCGCGTATGAGCTATTAGTGTAAAGTGTATTATTTATCACAATTTATCATTGTGTTTTTCTTTTTATTGCATGAATAATTATTTAGAACATCATAAGAATAATTCTAAAGCTAAACCAAAAAAAAAAAAAAACAAAAAAAACAAGCCAATCGTTTGTGTTTTTCACAGTTTTTGGTGTTTTGGAGTGCGGAAGGAGGAAGGAGTTCAGGATAAGCTTCAGTGAGCTCAGCAAACAGCAGATAGGAGCATTAGGCAAGAAGCGGTCCAAAGACAAACGGCAAAATCGTCTAAAAGAAGAAGTGAAAAATCATCTGCATCACTGAGATGGAGCGAAACACACCTGCACAGGAAGAAGTGTTACGTTTGTTACCATTTACGCACAGTGTTTTGCCTGTTATGCAAAGAGTGTTTTTCTATTCTCTTTGTTTGCTCAGTGGAATGAGAAATAACTCACAAATAAAGAATAAAGAATCATTATCTGATAAATGTTTTACTATGTTTGACAACAGAAACTAAGAGAAACACATCACAGAAACCTGTTAGGTTTGGGTATCCTGTATATTCTTAGGTTAAGAACATATCTTACCTGTTATGCATATTAAAGTAAACTCTCTATATTAGGTTTGACCAATAAAGATGTAGAAAACAATGAGACTTTTAATTGCATTTATTTGAGATTTGAGTAAAAGCATGAAAAAAAAATTCCAACATTTAAATGACAAAAAAGTATTTACAGATATAAAATACATGGAAAGTAGCTAAGAGAAGATAGTTTAACAGAAAGGGTAACTCAGAACATTATACTGAAGAAAAAAAAAAACAGAGAGAAAATCAAAATCGTTCCATTAGTTGTTTCTCATTTCACCTAAAATAAAAAAACAAAACAAACAAACAGCTGATTAGGTGATGAATTAGACATATATTTTGTTGTAGAACAAAATATTTAATATGATTTAAGTTTCTTGCCATTAATAAAACAAAATCCAACGCACAATATATCTGACTTTTTCAAGGTATTTATTATTTGCATGAAACCAGTCGATCGTATATTGTCAAAGCTTAAAATATATTTTCCCTTATTCTTAATTCATTAAATTTACTTTTATCCTCAATGACACATCAAAATCATTTTATTTGGAGCATACTTATTTAAAACATTAAGTCAAACAACAATAGTATAGTACAGTACAGTATAGTAAGTAAAGTGGACAATTACATTTGATTAGAAAACCAATTTTTAACTATATGGTATTCTTTGTATTAATCTATAATTAATGTAGGGAATATATTATAATTAATATCACTCTATAATTAAAACTAGAAGTAACAGAGTGTAATTTGTTTATTAGTGAATTGTTTATTCTTTATTCTATAGTCTTTATTCTATAACAGGACCTCCTGAAGTGTTTTCGTTCTCTTATAGCAATTTAATTCCCAATTGTAACCTTTTTAAACATTTATGGTTACAGTACATGTAGGATATCCACAAAACAATGTCATTTATCATATATATAAAAAACAGTACTCTCATTATCTTCCCTTTTTTCTCTTCTTTGCAGTTGAAAGATAGTGACTTACTAACTGTGTGGTACTAAAAACCTTTATAACTTATAAAGTTATAGAGCTAAAATTATTGTCAGAGCTGCTGTTATAGAAATCCCCTTATTAAATGCTTTTGACCAATTGTTACAGTGTAACATGAAATTTAAAAGAATATATGTTTCTATCAGTTTGGGAAATTTCTGTATATGAAGACTTTACACCAAATATAAATACTCTGCCTGTCCTGCTGCTTCAAAAAGTTTCCATTTTCAGTCTGAATTTAAATGAGCAAAATACTTAAGAGTCTGTGAGCAATTAGTCAATAATGATTTGTGAAGTTGTATCATAAAAACTCACAGTTAGAAATTACACCTATTTCCAAACACAATGCAACAAAGAATTGGGATTAAACAGCCGTGTGGCCAAAACACCCCCATTATTTTAGCAATGGATTTTTTTCTTCTCTGATGCCACAGGCATATTCTAGGTTGACTATGTGATTCATCAGGATCAAATTGTGAAAGAATGATTCTGGGAGCATGAGGATTCATTTCAGCCAATTGAAATCAACCTCAATCAAAAATCTTTGAGTGATGTTGGTGAAGACTTTACAGAGCTCTCTTCATATCAATACATGATCTCAATCAAAAATTAATGGGACTCTAGATGGAAATGAATGTGGCAACAATGCGTATGATTGTCAAAACAATTCCACAGCAAATACATACTAAAGGCAATATAAGAAAATATAAGCGTGTGGAGGGTTTTTGGCCACACACTGTATTTGCATGCTACACTTTGTTGCATGAATTCACCCTGTTTAAGTTTACTGGATCAATTCTCACCTTGATAACAGTCACCCCGATGCTGTAGAACAGGGTGATGAGGAAGAGAAATACAAATGTTAAGGCAGTGGTTGCCACATTGTCATCATCAAGTTCTGTCTCATTGTAGAAAAGGTTGGTCAGCACCAGGATCTCTACATCTGTTGGTACCCACACACACACACACACACACACACACACACACACACACACACACACACACACACACACACACACACACACACACACACACACACACACACACACACACACACACACACACCATGTTATTAATTTTTTGACTCAGATCAGACAATCTTCTTAATTTTTATTCCCTAACAGTAGTTCTGACTACAAGGTGCTTCTAATATCTTATTGTTCCAAACATTCACATGAACAGATAAAAAAAAATTACATGTTGATATGGTAATGTTTTCTTTAAGAAGACATTTAGATTTTAAATTTAAATTAAATTTAAATTTTAAATTTATATTTTAAAAATTTATTTTATTTTATTTACAGTATGAAAGGAATAACTACAGTACCACAGTAGTTTTCTGTAGTTTTCTACAGTCAGAAGTCAAGATGTAATGAATGGCTGTGCACCTTGTGGCTGATGTGCCAAGCTACACTTTCAGGGTCGTGCGGGGCCTGGAGCCTATCACAGGAGACTTACAGTAGGCCATGAGGCGGGGTACACCCTGGACAGGGTGCCAATCCATTGCAGAACACACACACACACACTCACACACTATGGGGCAATTTGGGAATGCCAATTATCCTAACCTGCATGTATGTTGACTGTGGGAGGAAACCGGAGTACCCGGAGGAAACCCACCAAGCACGGGGAGAACATGCAAACACCGTGCACACAGAGGCGGGAATCAAACCTGGCCAGGAATCAGACCTGGAACATGGAGATGCAAGGCGACAGATCACTAAGCCACCGTGCCGCCTCTCACCCCATCATGTCATTTAAATATTAATCTGACATGATTATTCCTTACATATTTATACATTTTTCATGTGTTATTTTGTCAGGCTGTACATTCAAATCAATTCATTTGTAGTGTTAGTAATTTGTCTTAAGATTGGTTTAAACACGTAGTGCTTATATGTTTCCTTATCAAAAGGATGTTAATAACCAAAATGGCCATAACAGGTTATTGTCTGCATTTGAAAACTTTCTGATTGATGTGTTTTAAAGTATTATAGCATAATCTCACAAATGAGCACTACTGAGGAGCAGCCTGACAAAGGCCACATTTAAAACCAGTCACAGAAAAACTTTCAGCACTTTCAGCACAAAACTACCTCTGATAATGTTATGTCATAATGTGCATCTTAAACAACAGATTCCCTATTAAATAGTTGCTTCTAAGTCACTCCAAATTGCCTCTGAACTGTTTGTTTAGATTGATTTCTGCCTAAGCCAACCTACACAGCTAGCTTCCAACACAAGGCTAAATCATACATCCTTCTCTAATCCTTAGTCACGAGCACTACTTAATGTGCGGAATAAGTGATTGTACAACCCGTATAGCATACTAGCTTTCCATTTAATGCTGTTTGCGATTTAACCCCGGAACCAGGAAGTTCACAGAGCTGATATTCTAAAACGGAGTAAGTGAAAATATAAAAATACAGGACTGTCCAACACCCCCATGGTTTACTCTCCTCACCTTTTGGATACATAATACCAGTAATAATTTAAAACCACGTTCACCCTGTTAAATACACTAACTGTTGGCTGCTAACTGTTGGTTGTCAGCTCCAGCTGCACCCTCATGACTATGATTGTATCACAGCCATGCTGATATCCAGCACATCAGCACTCCCTCTCATGGGATTACACCAATCAGACATAACATTACAACACAAAACATTATGCCCATAATTGTAGATCCCTTTGTGCACATGTGCAGGATGTGCTGCACTAGGTGTTCTGGTGTTTTTCAGCAATTTCTGCTAGATTGGCTTTTCTTTGGGATTGGACCAGATGGGCTGGCCTTTGAGCCTTGGGTGCACATGACCCTGTCACCAGTTTACTGGTATAAAATTGATAAGCAATCACTGTTAATGTTTTGTGGCATTTATGTTATGGCTAATTGGTGTAGCCCAATAAGTCGATTTCTAGTATGAAAGCTTTGGTGTAGTGTTGTTTAGGTAGACATGATATCGGTAACCCTGTCATGAAAAAAAAAAGGGTAGAAAAAAACTCTCTACATTACCAGAGGTGCTAAATGTCTTGGCTTGCTGGAGATAAAACACTATTAAACTAAGCCATTGCAACCTTAATGAAAATATTGAAGTTTAACTAACACAGAGCAACAAATAAAGCTTGACAAAAGTAATACATGAATGCAAACAGACACATACACACATTGTCAGATTGTGGGGGGAGCTTTAGATCATTCTCTGTTATCTTATTTAAAATACTTAATGTTTATTATTATCTTTCTTCATTTTTTTTTATTACACTATTTAATTGGTCTTTAAGCCCCATATAATTATTACTGTATAGCTCTAATCATTTTGTACTGTACATTTTGGGGAAATGCATTCAACTCTTTGCCTTACAGCCAAATGTGTTGGGAATTTGCTAAAGGAGGTTCATGATGTTTACTTAAAGATGTTAAAACAGCTTTAAGTAAAATGTCTTAACTCAAAGCCAGTCAAGTTGAAGAAATGCCATCGTTTTACACAAGCCACATTTAAGAGATGTTTAGATAAAGATGTATAAAGTTTGAATATTAGAATATTTCCATACTGCACAAGATACATGCTGAAGGATTTTTTTTATTGTCATTGTTTCAGTGTGATATTGCATTGGACATATTCTAAAAATCAAGAACACACAAGCATCAGACAGACTGAAAAGACAATGACATTGCGTTAATAATTAAAAAACAAAAGACATAGAAGACAGGCCAAAAGTCAAAACAAAAAAAAAGCATTAATAGCAGACAACACAATTTTAATACAGACCAGGATTTGGGCAGTTTTGGGGAACATTTAGGCTGAGATTCACTATGGAGGGTGGATTTGAAGTGCCAGTAATGGTTCTGGAAAGGTGGCGAAGATTATCCATGATGGACTCATGATAAACATTGCAGGTGAACTCTGTGCCATTTCCCCAGGAGTCCTGATTGACAATCAGCTGACTGTATGCTGAAAAGTTGCCATTTTTCTCAATAACTTTAGTGATGCTCTCATTGTCCACTTGTTTATCACCAATAAGCCAAGACACAGCAACCTCCTTAGGGTAAAAGTTTTTTATATAGCAAGTCAGGGTCTTCAAATCCCCATTTGAGCTCTCTGGTGGCGGGAGCAAGAAAACCCCTGGGCAGTTAGGCGTTCGGCCTATGAACATGAAATCATAGTTAACAACAAAACATGATCAGTTTCCTTCTCTCACATTGTTTTTGTATGTTTGGGAACATTGGTCACAAGTAAACAACAACAAAAAAAGCTTTAACATTTCAGTAGCATTGGATATAAAATGTGATTTTCTACTTTTTTTAAAAAGTTCATATAGCTTTCTCATGCAAATTAAAAGCAAGTATATGTAGAAATAGTAAACACGTTTCCTACCATTTTCTCTTTTGTAGACTTCTGTTATAAACCCCTGAGCAAATGAGGAATGATGCACCTCACAGGTAAATTTCATGCCCTTATGCCACTCTTCGTAAGAGATTGAGGTGGTGAGTGAGATCGCTGCCTTCGTAGACACAACTTTTTCAGATAGGGAAACAACCTCTTTACCGTTAGCAACCCACTTAATTCCAGTGAAACCCAATGGTCCTTCAGCCTTGCACACGAGGTCGCCAGATCTTTTGATAAGCATGTCATTGTTGGAAGGTGGGATTATTGTAATTGTTGGCTGCTCCGGGTCACATAGTGCTGTGAAGAAGGTGTAGAAATAAGTTTTTAGAGAAACAAATGAATTATTACATTAAAGAAACTGTGAATGTACAATATAGAAAAAGTACCTGAGTTTTAATGCACATAGCAATAAAATAATCATATAACATCACTGCTATTTCATTCAAATTAAAGGCCAAATAAGTACATCAAATTTCAGTTTACAAGATTTAACGAGTATTTTGTACTCTTTGATTAAAAACAGTGTCTTATACTATGGTGTAAGAAAAAGTCAAATGCTGTTACAGAAATTTTCCTACATAAAAACTAAGTAGAATAACTTAATACATACCATAACTTGCCTCCTTGGACAGAGTCTGTGACTTCTGCTGGAACTCGCACTTAACTGGAGAAGTTGAGCCAGTCCATTCGGCAGCAGTGAGTACCAAAATACTAAAGGAACTGTAAGTAGGTTTTCCCGCGATTAAAATGGGGTCTTTGGCCTTATTATCGATGCTTGTTCCTCCACGGGTCCACTTAAATGTGGACGTTTTAGGTGAAAATTCTGAAGCTAAGCAGATGAAGGTAGCTGTTCCATTTTCTAATTCTGTTTGGCTCGGAGCTGTTAGAAGCAGAGATTTTGCAGGGATGTCGGGCACAACTGCAAAACAAACAAACAGATCCATATGCAGCAGCAATAGGCATAGCAGGTATTAGAAATAGAATGTGTTGCCACAGTATATTTAGACCACAAAAATGCTTTTTTTATACCTCATAATATCTAAATTTATACCAGAGTATCGTAAAATTCTTATGCAGTTGGGATGATATAATTTCTGTAGTAAAAATTTACACAAGTATATATATATATACTATATAGTCCACACTAAAGTCTAGTAATATAAACACATTTTTGGTCATTAATATTGTGGAGATTTTGTGAGGAGGCAATGTTTTAACTTGTATGAAAGAACTGGTTTTAATTTTTCTCAGTAACATATTGTTAGTTGTATAATTTTTTTTTTCACAACTTCAAGACAAATGAAATATTGTACATCAGCAAACTGGTGTGGCATAAGTGTAATATAACACTTCCAACTTGATTATTGCTATTTCTCCTATAACAGAACCCATCATGTTGTATTCTATACTAAAATAATTATGGGTAAACAAATGGCATGTATTGAGCAGGTTTTGAGCAGGGATAAGGAGAAATTCTATACTGAGAACACCTTAAATTATAATATATTACTAGTCAAACTTATTACTGTTTTTGCCACAGCAAACATTTGAGTGTATTTTAATAACATACTGTGGCAACACATGTGAAAAGTCATAAGCCTCAGTAAAAAAAGGCAACAGGCTTTGTTTAGCATTTGCAGAGAAAGAGTACAGAGAGTAAATAAGCTTTGGATTTTAAAATGCTTGACTCTTTACATTAAATATTCCAGTGCTGATTCAACTGGATTGCCTTTTTAGGAATTATAAAGTTTTAGTCAGACATTTTAATGGCCAAAGCAGACTGTCTCAGTGTGATTAGACATGCAGCATTCCTTTTTTTATTTAAACAACTTAAAGTGATTAAAACTACTGCAGATATTGATTCTGCTTACTGTCTAATTTCATGTCATTTGCATCATTTTCCCAAAGAATAATGCTCACACTGAGACTGTAATTAGCTTAAACATATAGCTAAGAAGAAGATTACCACAAAATATTAGAAAGTTTTAAACATCTACAAGTATATGTCCACTCCGGGTTTTGAGGATAAACAGTACTTTATTTGAATCTTTTATTTTTCTGATTGTCTGAAACAGTCTGATTAGTGCCACTCTAACACATCTATGTGTGTGTGTGTGTGTGTGTGTGTGTGTGTGTGTGTGTGTGTATAGTATATACATCTGATACTGTTGGTTTTTAACCCTTCTATTTAAATAATGGAGCTTTAAAGAAACTTCACTTAATGTAAGGTTAAACTGTGTTGAATAAACACATTTATATATTGTACTATTAAAGTTTAAATTATTATAAATGTTTAAGTGTAGTTTTTAATTTTTATTTGTTTAAGCAAATGTATTACTATTTGATTTCTTGGGTACTATGCATTGACCATAATATCAAATGCACCTGACACAGTCAGTTTCAGTAAACTAAGCACAGTATAACCTGTACATTCTCTTATCAATAGGGAGGCACCATCAAGGTTATGTATTTTTAATTACATTTTAAGTAAATATTAAATCTTCGGCACTGCGCCTTAAGGTGCAATTATTTTCATGTTTATTCGTAAAAGGGACAGAATAAAATGAACCAAACGACTTTTACTGCTTATTTGAAAATCACACAAAATGGTGTTTTGAGGTATTTTTCGCCTACCTGGCTTTTTCAGCTCTGCCGTTTTCGTTCCCCGGGGATTAGTGACTTCGCAAGTGAACTTCTTGTTCGCGTTCCAGTCGTTAGCACTGACGCGCGCCTGACTCACTGAGGAGTACTTTCCGCCCTCGATCACCGCCGGGTATTGTACAACGTTAGTAGTCAGCGCGGTGCCGCTCGCATCCTTCCAAACGTAGCTCAGTCCATCAGGGGTTGCCAAGTCGCGGGTGACGCAGCCCAGAGTGACAAAACCATCAGGGGACGAGCCGCACTGCCACACGGGAAACAGGGACTTCGGGGCTTCTTGTGTTGCTGTATATAGACAAACATCAGACAAACATCAGCCGTACAGATTATTATTATTAGTTGCAATCAACAGTTTTCTCTAGCATCATTTTAAAATAGGAATTTATTCTCCTTTATACTATTTTCCATTTTTATACTTAATCTTTTTGTACTATATTTTAAATCGGCTACTTATAAAGTATATAAGAATATTAATCACAAGATATTGCAATCTCATTTATCTACTATTCAGTACATACCATCGACACACACACACACACACACACACACACACACACACACACACACACACACACACACACACACACACAACACACACACACACACACACACACACAAAGAGAGAGGGGCCAAAAATGCATACACACTTGAAAAATAAAATATATGCCAAAAAAATTTATTACTAAATTTATATAAACATAAAATAGTGTGACTACAGGCATCTTTGAAGTAAACATATTACTACACATTGCTACAATAATTCAATTATTCGATTATTAACAAAGGGCATAAATAACAAATAACGTTTTTGGGCCCCTCTGTATATATCAAACATATAGTAATTCCATACTGTACACTACATAAGACATTACATAACAAATTGCATTATCAGAAAGGCACGTAAGCGATATTATTACACTTAAAACAAACTTCGTACGCACAATAGAATCAGATTACGATACATTTTAAACATTGTGGGAGGGAAAAAAACGAGTACCATAATTACACCCGCCCTTTTCCCGATTTAATTCGTTTAATTAATACGAAATGAACCTAATTTTTCAAATTTAAAAGTTCAATAAAAAATTAATAAACCGCGTTTCCTTATATAAAAACGCACTTGTAACATCTCGGTAATAACAATTTCAATTTACTCATGCGAAATAATTTACTGAGAGTTAGATCGAACAATTCTACAATTCTATTTTACATCGATTGTTTAATTTACGTTTATTACTCTCTGATTGAACAACAACAACAACAACGACAAGGAAGTAAGCACAGCTCATCATTATAGTTTACTGAATCTAACGGTGCTCCTTGAATTTAAAATTTTAATTCATGATCATTAAAGTAATTAAACCAATTGATTAATGCTAAGCATATAACAAAATACACTATACTATCAGTAATAATAATAATAATAATAATAATAATAATAATAATAATAATAATAATAATAATATAACGCCCTAAGCAAAACCACTCAAATAATTTGGCAGGATTTTGTTTCTCAGAAAAATAAAAATCTATGATAGAATCTATCGGTGTATTTTTATTTTTATTCTACATTTACACGACTTTAACCTACTGCCTCCTATAAAGCTAAGACGCGCAAAGCAAAGACTTAATGCATAATTTTTAATTGTTAATAATTTCAAACCAAATTATTTTGTAATTGACAATAAGCGAAAAAAAAACTTTACTAATGAAACTTTGTCAGTTTCTTTTTCAGTGTTACATCAATAGGTGCACAAAAATGTCTAAAGCAGGAACAAAATCATTAAACTAAATCAATAGTTTATAAGACGTAGTAATAATAATAATTCACTTACATTAAACATTCACTCACAATCTGACAGCGATAAAAAAAATACTAAGGCAACAGTTAAACATATATTTAGCTAAACAATTTTATCGCCTTGTAACAATTTAAAAGTATTTTTTTAGGTTTACATTTTAGATCTTTATTATCGCTAGCCTAAATATGAACACAGAAATAAAGTTGACGGAAAAAGCGCTGAATTACTTACCGTCACGGTGACAGCTGTGCCTTTTCCCCAGTAATCAAAAGCCCAGTTACACAGTGCTGCAGTTTCCAGCACATCTCGATACATTTAACTAAACTAAACTGAACTAAACTAAACTCAACAAATATAGGAATATTATAGCGCTTATTGACGCCGAAGACTTTATAAATCCGAATATAAGCCCCACAGCATTTTACAAATATTTCCTGTTTGTTATAACCCCCTCAAAAGAACAACAACTCATAAATAAAAAAGCAATATATTGCAGCGCATAAACTGTATTATCATGTGAACCAAAACTGAGCTTAAACGCAAAACCCTGAACTTAACATTTTAAAGTTTGAAGTAAACTCGAAGCGCTATTTTCGTTGTTGTCTACAAACAAGCAGTACAGACTAATGTTAAAACCTCAGGGCGCAGTAATTACCACCAGTCAGATTGATCGTTTTTGCGACTTAAAAAAAAAGTACAATGTTAGTTTAACGGCATGAATAAGAGATAAATCTTACCAGAAGTAACGGTGACCGATGTTCCCTTTCCCCAGTAGTCAAAAGCATTGTCACAGTGACCGAAATCTGATCCAACATCGTTCAAAAAGACCCAACTGACCGATCTATATCTATATACTGCTCATAATGTCTAAAATTCCCCTCACAAAACCCAGACCTAAGTTGAATTTTCGCGTTTCTCAAAGTTAAAGAATAACCTCTTGTCATTTTATGACGTTTTTTTCTAACATATTGCGCATTACTGGGTGTATTTCTTGTTTATACGAACAAAAGTCGTAAACCAAATATTACATTAAAAAAATAAGTCTTGTTAAATTTTTTTTTTTACAGTTTCACAGTTAACGAAGTGCGACATTTTCACATGTAAGACCCATCCCTGGCTAACATCTTTAAATCATTGTTTATATTAAAGTATATAAAAACCACTACACCAGGCTTAAATCGCTACGGGTTTTCTTCTGTTATTGGTGGTGTTAGAGAAAGATAATCTAAAGAGGTTTGGTTTTAATTTCTTACCTGAAGTCACAGTCACCGACGTTCCCTTTCCCCAGTAGTCAAAAGCACCGTCACAGTGATCAGGTTTAAGTTACTACTCGTGCAATATCTGACCCAGAAGTGTTTCGAGCATACTGATATATTTTCTAAAAATTACTAATTTAAAGGTTGTGTTCAACGTGTAAAATGAATGAATTCCTACCTGATGTCACGGTCACTGAAGTTCCTTTTCCCCAGTAGTCAAAGTAATCATCACAGTGAATTAATTGGCCAATTCTCTATACAATATCTCCCCACTGAGTGGGGTTTTGCAGGGCGGTCACTAATTTCTCTCCCACTTTTATGAACTAACACTTGCCGAATCTTACAGTGCACGTGCTTCGATTTATTTCAAATAATCTTGTTGGTTCTGTTTTTTTTTTTAATAATAAAAAAAGTTCTTAAACACAATGGAACAGCAAAGCAAGAACACTTACCTGAGGTGACTGTCACTGAAGTTCCTTTTCCCCAGTAGTCAAAGCCGTAGTAGTCACAGTGAATGAATTGTCCAATTCTCTATACAATATCTCCCCATTAAGAGGGTTTTGCAGGGCGGACACTAATTTCCCGCCAACTTTTATGAACTAACACTTGCCCTATTTTAGTGCACGCGCTTCGATTTATTTAAAATATTTGTATTTTTTCTGCATTTTTTAATGAAACTAATACAATCACAATGGATCAACAAAACAAGAACCCTTACCTGAGGTCACGGTCACTTGAGTTCCTTTTCCCCAGTAGTCGAAGTAGGTATCACATTGGTTAATACTTCACAGCAATAGTGCAAAAACCGACATCTGTACCTGCAAGTCCAACACGTATTTTTTCCCACCAAACTTTAACTGAATTTCATTTTATTCAGTTTAGCTATTGAAATATGTAACTACTATGAATCTTTTAAATAATGTACAATTAATCAACTGCATACCTAATACATAATTATGACTTCTTAATAATTCGTTTTAATGCTTTAAACTTACCAGCAACAAGGACATTAATAGTTATTGTTAGAAAACCATCTTTATTTTTATTTTGTAAAATTCCAGTGTGAAAAATTATTAAAATCTAGCTGAAAGCAAAAATAATAAATGACTTGGTTTCTGAAAGCTGAGCTTATGAAAATTAATGCTGATGTGAGATACATAGTCTTTTCTCCTGTTATTTAGAATTGTGGAACAAGAAATATAAAATTATCCTATAACACTATACAGTATGTGATAGAGAAAACAGCATACTGAAAGAAAAAGAAAAAACGATGACTAAATAAGCTTTGCAACACAGCAAGGTTAATTGGAGTACCTGTGTGGTTTGGACAGCTGCTATTTTGACCTTGATGGAGATCACTGAAGACCGCACAATTAGAACGAGATCACATAGTTATGCTACAGTGTCTATTTAGTGTTTTATTTAAAGCAAAACCTTTTACCAATTGCAGCAGGCCTTGTTTCTGCATATCATGAGGAAAATCATTACTGACATTAATGCTATACATTTGACAATAAAAGTGCAATTCATAACTTATAATGTTTTTATGTTTGTATAATTTCAATCACACTACAAGTGTTAAAGTAATAAGAATAATTAAAAAGATGCTCATATTGGGAAAGTATAAAAAATATCATTACTGTACTTAGACATAAAATATTGACAGCGCACATTCTTGAGTTTATGAGTTTTACATCACCATGAGGTTAAAGGTTTAGTAATTGATTACATTATAATAAAGAATAGAAAATCTCTTCTGCTTTATGTCGCTCTGTGTGTACGTTGGCAAAAGATGTGCTTGCTCTTTAAATGGAAAATAAATAGCTATTCTACCTGAACTTAAAAACACTGTTCAGGTCAGCTGGCATTATGGGGAGGGAGCTTGTATGCTTTCA
>JAAGKR010002939.1:8221-68068 GCA_011419295.1 Clarias macrocephalus
GGGAGTGTATTTAAGACACCGAGTGAGGTTGTGAATCTCTGCTCTCACCTCTAACAGATCCCTCAAGTGAGCTATGCTTCTACAGCACCGGAGCTGAGTGACAACACACGCTATGATTTCTTCTCTCGGGTGGTTCCTCCAGACACATATCAGGCCCAGGCCATGGTGGACATTGTGCGACACATGGGGTGGAACTATGTCTCTACTGTAGCATCCGAGGGAAATTATGGTGAAAGCGGGGTGGATGCTTTCATCCAGAAGTCCCGTGAGGATGGTAAGTGTCAGTCTTTTGAATTATTCTGTATTGTTCTTAGTCCTACTGTTGAAAGGGACCCTTACCAGGACTGGCTGGTAAAAATAATGCTCAGGTTCCAGTAACAATTAGTAGTTTTTCTTTACTTTAGTGCAACTAAGAGCACCACAAATGGTCCTAAGGTATGTAAAAATACATAGAAACATACAGTATGATGTAAAGGGTGGGGTGGATTTACAGAGGACAAACCAGAAGCAAACTCTCCGATTAGAGTAGAAATGTTATGTTCTGTTACTGTACGCATAGTGATAGTCTCATGCCTAAAAGGCTCAACCATGAGTAACTGCATGGACAGTGGAGTCCCTAGAAGCCTGACTGTAAATATTTCTGTGTGATGTCATTTATTTGTTGCTGTGTTTCAAACTTCCAAGCCTCTAAAGACATCGGGATCTCTCGGCGAGACTACAAATTCAGTTTGATTGACAACTCAGCAGATGTTTTCTGCCAATTGCCAAAGAAAACGTTTGGCTTTATCTCTTGTCACAAAGCTTAAAGACAAAAGTAACAGGACCCAACCTTCGTTAAAGCTCCCTCTAGGCATGCTTTCCCATATCAAATGGAAAAAGTGCATAGGTTCTTGCTTTGAAATAAATGCAAGTAGAGATAAGAACAACACTACAACTTGGAAAAGAGGATCATTTAAGTAAGTAAAGATCTAAAATTCTACTAAAATAGTCCAGCAAGGGTCAGGGCTTTCCCTGCTGCATCAAACCTGATTCAAACTATTCATTATTTATCATACTGTACATTTCTATTCATTATTTAGTACGGTTAAAAGATGCGGCTGAGCTGAATAAATATGTAAACTTGGACATACAGTAATGATCCTGAATAGGAGCTGAACTTTTTGTCTGCACTCTTGTCTGCACTAACATACAGTACTTACATGTTAAATTGTTGCATATAGCAAGATTGTTTCTTAACATTACATGTTAATTATACAGTTTTTGAATACTTTGCAAATATACTTTGATAGAAAATTGAAATTTATTTTCAGTGAAGAAAAGGTTTCAGTGAGGTCTCTCGACCAATCAGGCTCTTTCATCATGAACATATTTCTTAGTACCTTTGTTAGTTTTCTCCTCGTTAAAAACAAGACACATACACACACTACAGGATGAGTGCAGTGATGCGGTTATTTAGTCTTAGGCCTTTGCGCTACTACAGTATGTGTGTGTGTGTGGGTTGCGAATTTGATTCGAAAGTATCGAATTACATTCAACAATGAGAAAGACAAATCAATTTGGAAGCCAGGAAATATTTAAGCACCGTGAAATTAAACCGCAATTTAGTGCGAGCCGAAGTAATAAGATACAGTTTTGCAGCAAATGTATTATACTTCTTATAGTCTTGGAAAACAACGATGAGTAAAGCCAAAACAGACAAACTCATATCCTAAAGGTGGCATTTATTTTCTTTAAGCCAATACACAATTCAAATGTAGTTCCCATTAGGAATCCCAGAGAATGAATATTATCCAAACATATTTCACTAGGTGTTGAATGAGAACAATCTCCATAACCCTTCAGGGGCACGAAGCAATAGCTGTATCATACTGTGTAATATTACCCTGAAATTTTCTATGACAATCATACATTTTACTACCTCTTTCTCACTTTGAGTGAAATTGCATTTTAGTAGAACAAATGGTGGGATACATTTTATCACATGGTAGGGACACTGCCATCAGCTATGTAATTATTTTCCAAGTCCACATCTGTACTAGCTAAATGTAGGATACATGGTGTAAGATATAGTGGGACACTTCGGAAATGGAATCCTACCCCGAAAATAAAGTGTCAAGTGTAAGAGAATGATGCAGTTATTCTTATGTGGGTGGGATTGGGGAGAAGGAAATAATGATAGTGGGAAGAAGAAAGATAAAACAGTCATTTTTTTTTTCCCCACAGATGAACCAGGAAGAAGATTACATATGATGTGTAGAATTGTTTTTGAATATTCGAAAATAAGACTATTGTGGAAGAGTAAAACTAATTTAATCTAGATTCATTACATGGAACGTAAAATATTTCAAGCGTTTTTGTGTGTTCATTTTGATGATTATGGCTTATATCTTGTGAATACTCCCTAATATCAATTAAAAAAGTAGTTAAAAATACAGAAATGCGGCAACTTCTGAAAGGTATGTTAATTTATGCGCTCGATACTAGTGGAATTAACCGCCACTGACATCCTTCTTTCATGTGCCTGAGTCCTTTGCCATTGAAAAGAATGGAACTTTACTACCAGGGAAATTTTATTAATGTTCAGTCAGTCCAGTACAAGCTTATTTTATGTTGGAAAAAAGTTGTTGCTGAAAGAAAATTGCTATTTTCTTTCTTTTCTTTTCTTTTCTTTTCTTTTCTTTTCTTTTATTTCATATAGAAAATTGAGGCATCTAAGTTCATAGAAGAACTGAGGCAGCTAAGTTAATTCCAGAATAATGCAAAACTTTATGTGTGAGTTAAAGTAGTATAGAGAATAAAGAATTTGCTGCTAAATTAGCCGTTTTGTTAACTACATTTATACGTCAGCTTAAATTAATAGGGGTAAAACGAGCAGCTTTACACTCATTAAATCTTATCTTAGGCTTATTCTTGAAAAATGCAACCAAAGTGTTCTTTCTTGCTTAAAGTACTTAATAATCATAAGCAGGAACATAAACCAAGAGGAAACCTATCAATAAGTTTACTGCTATTCATCCATTTAAACCCTCTACATACTTTGAAAAATGAGTTCAAGTCATATTTTGATTCATACAACAGGTATTAGCTTTAACCAGACTGTGAAACAACATAATATAGAATTAACAGTTATGTAATAGGATGTAACAATACACACATCTTCACATAAATAAGCTATATTAGAATTGAAGGGTTAATGTTAAACCTTGGACAAGATTTCACTAACATTTGTTTATTCATTCATTTATTTATTTCCTGTATTATGAGTGTCTGAATTAAAGAGCTGCTCCTTTGACATTCAACTGTTAGCTAGTTGCCAAGCAAAGACACACAGCTCTCTGTAGCTCTACATGTTTTGAAATTCTGTAAGGCAAGACCATGGTTATTTGTTAAGTCTGAAGTGAATAAGCTATGTGTTTTTGTCTACTGCGGTTAGCACTGTGGCCTTACACTGTGTGCGTGGAGTTTGCATGTTCTCCCTGTGTTTGATGCTTTCCAACAAGTTCTCTGGTTTCTTTCCACAGTCTAAAGACATTCAGATTAGTCCAATTTGTGTTTCCAAATAGTCTGTGTGTGAGTCCAATTTGTGTTTCCAAATAGCCTGTGAGAGAGAGAGAGAGAGAGAGAGAGAGAGAGAGTGTGTGTGTGTGAGAGTGTGTGTGTGTGTGTGTGTGTGTGTGTGTGTGTGTGTGTGTGTGTGCACCCCACCTAGTGCCCCAAGTCCGTTGGGATTGGCTCTAGGCCACACAACCCTGAGTGGCAGTTTTTGCTACTGTTCCTAATACTGTACACTCACGCAATCATCTACCTTATCCAAACATTATACAATGGCTTAACTGGATGAGAAGAGCATTCCAGCTTTAATCATGGAGTCAGGTACAACGAGAGCAACTTCAACTGATTTGATGTTTGTCAATAACAGCATCATATTTGCCGAGGCAAACACTTCATGTCATTGCCCATATCACCTATCGTATGGTCTGAAGATCAATGTATATAAGACCAAAGTCTTGACAACAGACAGATCACGGGCCAATGTGCACCTCAATCGCATGCACATCAAACAGGTTCCAGAATTCAAGTATCTGGGGTCACTGGTTCAAGACATGAAAGTATAATCCACCACTGAAGTACACAGCAGGACTGGTCAGGCAACGGCAGCATTCGCCTCGCTTAAGTGGTGTCTCTGGAAGAAAGCCAACATCACATTCAAGACTAAAATCCTCCTCTTCTGCAGTGATCCTGCCACTTCTTGTTTATGGATCTGAATCATGGACGACGCTCAAGCCCGAGCTGAACAAACTCCAGGTTTTCCAGAAGTGCTTGCCTGCATTAAACCCAAGTAGTTTCGCATATGCAACAACTTCACATGGGACAGTTATAAACAAGCAACATTTGAAGACCATCTCCATAACCGGAGATTGTGATGGTTGGTTTACTGTATGTTTGCAGAATAAACATTAGCCACAGGGGTTCACAAAGCCCATAATGTCACCATTGATCGCCAGTAGTTCAATCGTATTATTACCAGAATCAGAAATCCGACTGCACCCACAGCAGCGTAAGAGAACAACCCGCTCTTCCAGTCATCACCTAGGGTTCAAAGAAGAAGAAAACTGTGTGGACATGTCCGTGGTAGTAGTGCCAGTGTTACACTTTGGCCCACCTTTTACTGGCCATCAGCATTGCAACCTACCTGAAAGTCCAACTGCTCCCCTAAACTGGACAAGGCAGCACTCTGAGATAAAGAAGAAGCTACTTTTCTTTTGCGGAGGTAGTGTTTAAATGTGTCTTACAGCTTAGATATTATTTGCTGTATTTTTTGGTAACAGCCTCCTATATAATTAATAAAGAGCCTTATATCGAAATATACAATTCAATATGGTGTACCTTTTAAAAACAAAATGACTTTTAATAATTTGATTAAATATCATAATTATAGTGAAATGATAATAATTGGTTAGTGCATTCTGCAGGTCCTGCAGGCATATGAGCAGCCATGAATCTCTGCTCTCTCTTAACAACCAGGGTGGTTTTTCCATATCTACCCTGGAAGCTGAAAGAGCAAGCGTGCAGGATAACAGTTACAGTGAGGGATTTTATCTGCTGTATCATAAAGGCTGTTCTTTAAAGCTCTGTTGATGTATATTATATCGTAACATACTTAGCAGTGTGACTACAGTGTAATACAAGGCCTGAAATGTAATACCCTATGACATACCTGTTATTATGTAGCATTCAGTTCTCAGGCTGTTTTCATTTTGCACTGCTGACTCACCCTTTAATATGATCAGTAATGTCACATGGAATGGAGTGATTCAAATGTATCAATATGGAAGCCGAGTGTTGGTTGAGGAATTATTTCTCAATAATTCACTGAGATGTGCATGGCTGTGATCGCACTGATTTCTTAAGACATTTGTCTAGGCTAATAAATGTTGCATGTGCATGGCTCTGATATTGTATTAGGCCTACAGAATATCACTTCACCAGCTCGTAGGTATTGAATAAATCCTTTTTTTTTTTTTTGGTTTTCTCAAGTACAAAAAAAACATGTAAAGAATAGAATAGTCTCCACCAGGGGTACACACACCCAGCCTTAAAGGCTTAGTGCCTTTGATGCATTTTATTTTTCAAATACATCTGCTAAGGTTGACTGGAACTTGGCGGCTAGAATTAGGCACTGCTTATGCAATGCTGGGTGTAATACATTTTAGTTTACAATTTAGTTTAGGTCTATTTTTTATTATTACTTTTTTTTTGTACACGCTTAAATGACTTAAATATAGAATTCAAAAACATGCATAACAGTTTTCAAATGAGATCATGAAGCATATGGGTTCCTTTAAGTTAGCAATACAATACTGTTTGCCATAAGCATAACATTGGAGACAATGTATGTATGTATGTATGTATGTATGTATGTATGTATGTCTGTATGTATGTATGTATGTATGTATTTTGCATAGAAAAAGTCAGATGAGATATCTTGATTCAAGGACTAATGTGAAAAAAATATGTATAATTTACATTGCTTTATTGTGAACTGTAACAAAAGCAGATGAGTGCATGGTTAGCTTGTCCTTCAAGCCATTTACATGTTTTTTTAACAGGAGAATACAGCAAAATTCATTGGCATTATTGAAAAAATAGTGAATTAGGAGAGGAAGAAAAAATAGCCTACACCGTCTGCTCATTGTTAATATCTTGTGGCCATATTAAACTGTGTGGAACTGTACTGTAGGTGCACTATACTGTACAGTACTGTATACCAAATATGACATTTATTGTAGCCTGTCACATTACATGCTGCAACAATACATACAGCATTTGTTACCCGCCTGAAGCCTCACACTCTCAGAAGCAGATGCTGGAGCTTAAAAAAAATCTGCCTGCTGAATCAAGTGAACTACATGATTGCAATTGTAATAATAATCTGAATTGGCCATCCAGAAAATCATCTGAAGCATCTGCACATGGTGGGTCGAAGAGAAAACTAAAAATTTTATCAATTACTATGTTCACATTGCTAAAACAGCTAATGCAAGCCGTCTGGCTATCCTCCTTCAACAAATTTAGCAAACTAACTGCTTCATGACCTTGACAAGCACATTTTTACTAAAATCACATCCATTATTGCAAATGAATGAATGGTTGCCAGAAATATGAGTGTTTTAAACAAGATGGCATGAGCAAAGACGTATCGATGTGTGCATGTCCACTTTAGATTCTGATAAAATTTACTTGTAATTATGTGTGAACTGTCATGAAATGCAAATCCGATCTGAATTTAGCTACAGTACAGACCAAAAGTTTGGACACACCTTCTCATTCAAAGAGTTTTCTTTATTGTGTTCTTTCTTGTGTTCTTTAGCCCAAACGCATCTCTTCTGCTTGTTGCCTGTCCTTAGCAGTGGTTTCCTAACAGATCTTCTACCATGAAGGCCTGATTCACACAGTCTCCTCTTAACAGTTGTTCTAGAGACGTGTCTGCTGCTAGAACTCTGTGTGGCATTGACCTGCTCTCTGATCTGAGCTGCTGTTAACCTGCGATTTCTGAGGCTGGTGACTCGGAACTTATCCTACGCAGCAGAGGTGACTCTTGGTCTTCCTTTCCTGGGGCGGTCCGCATGTGAGCCAGTTTCTTTGTAGCGCTTGATGGCTTTTGTGACTGTACTTGGGGACAGTTTTCCCAATTTTTCGGACTGACTGACCTTCATTTCTTAAAGTAATGATAGACACTCGTTTTTCTTTACTTAGCTGTGTTTTTCTTGCCATAATACAAATTCAACCCCTTTGAATAAGAAGGTGTGTCCAAACTTTTGGTCTGTACTGTATGTGACGTGTAATGTGAACATAGCTAATGTGATATAACCTGTTATCTTAAATTGCCAAATTGCCCAGGTGTTGATTACAGGCTTTAGTGCAAACACTACTGTTTTTATTAAGTAAATTTGTCTCAATAACAAAAATATTCCTGGCTGCAGTCGTGTTAACTTCAACAACATAAATAATTTTGTCTATCATATGAGGATAAACTGAACCCCATGAGTCTAGTGCATTTTTCATGTATTTTTAGGAACTGTACATTTTAGTTTCTTTTTCTAATCTTCAAACCAAGGACATCTGTTTTTCTGCCTTTGCCTTTTTGGAAATTCAACCATGTGAAATCAAGTCTGCTCCCAGCACTATGTTTTGTGTGTGTGTGTGTGTGTGTGTGTGTGTGTGTGTGTGTGTGTGTGTGTGTGTGTGTGTTACACTGCTGCTGTGAGCTGTGCTCTGCAATAAATTATAGCATGGTAATTATGACGTTTATGGTAATCCTACAGTGCTGTGTATTTGCCCTATTCCTGATTTTTCTATTTTGCATATTTGTCACTTAAATAATTTAGATCAAACTAATTAGCTTATTACAATTTCATGTGCCACACCCAAGCCTGATTACTGCCAGACCTGTTGAATCAAGAAATCACGTATATGAAACTTGTCATATGTGAAGCAAAATGAAGCATGCTAAAAGATCTCAAAACGTATCATCATACTGCAGTGTAAATAAATTCAAGAGCAGATGAGAAACATAGTAATTGACGAGTCAATCTAGAAAGGATTACAAAGCCATTTTTAATGCAAATCATGATGAGAACAGTTATTCATAAATGGCGAAAACTTGGAACAATGGTAAACCTTGTGGCCGGTCTAGCACAATTATTCCTGAGCACAACAACGACTCATCCAGAATCTAGAACAACATCTGAAAAACTGTTGGACTCACTTGTCTCAGTTAAGGTCAGTGTTCATGATTCAACAATAAGAAATATACTGGACAAAATGGCATCCATGGGAGTGTTCTGGGGCTGCTTTGCCACTTCGTGACCTGCACTACTTGCCATAATTGAAGGACCCATGAATTCCTCACTCTACCAAAAAATCCCGAAGGAGAATGTCCAGCCATCAGTTCATGACCTCAAGCTCAAGGGCACTTGGGTTATGCAGCAGGGCAGTGGTCTGAAACACACCAGCAAGTCCAATTCTAAATGCCTCTGAATGAAAAAAAACAAAACAGAATGAGGAATAAAAAATACAAAATAGGGTTTTGTAATGGCCTTGTCAAAGCTTGGACTTTATTCCGATTGAGATGCTGTGGCATGACCTTGATACTGAGGCTGTTCATGCTCAAAACCACTCCATTGTGTCTGAGTTAAAATCTGCAAAGAAGACTGGGCCAAAATTCCTTCACAGAGATTTGAAGCACTCATTGGCAGTAATAGCAAACGCTTTTGTTGGTCAGTTGTTGCCCCCAAAGATGACACAACCAGTTATTGTGCTTAGGGGCAATTACTTTTTCACATAAGGCCAGGCAGGATTGGACAGCTTTTTTCCCCTTAATAAATGAAACCATATTGTATTTATTTAGGCTTTGTGTAATATTAATAATCTTTATCACAAATATGCAAAAAGAATCACAGCAGTCTTTCAGTAATATTTTCTGATTCAATTCAGTGGAAAGGCCTTTCCAGATTTACTTGGCTAAGCCTAAAAGTTAATTCTTTTGTTTCCTGATATGGACTTGAGTAACACAAAACAGCAAAAGAAATTAAATGACATTTCATAAAAAAATAAAATTAGATAAAGATGAGTGACACCATAGTGTAAAATCTAACATGGACACTTTTAAATGATTTATTTAATTCACAAAGGACCTTTACAGAAATCTGGATAAATCAGAAGCTCTTATGAGTGACACCAGGTTGTGTCATTTTATTCATTAGTAGACTGTCATATAAAGAAAAGACAAACAGTACTGTGTGCTGAAGGGATTTTAAATATTTGGTCTGATCCTATTATGAGGAGGAATCCTGGAATGAGCACAGGACAACTGTTGATCCGTGGTATCCATATGACATTATTCACTGCAGCCGTAAGGCAAGTCTTTAAATAATGAAATGTTTTGGAGGCTCAGCATAATATAGCTCAGTGCTGAATAAACAGGAGGAATAGAAGCAGACAGGTTCATAGGTGGAGGAGAGCTACAGCAAAAAAAAAAAAAAAAAAAGATGTCACATTCTGCAACTGGCATCGGACTGGGCAGCACGGACTGATGTGCAATTTGGTGAACAACAGATTATTACGGATGATAAGCACATACAGTGACCTAAAAGGATGTATATTGTAATAAGAGTGCAAGGACAGTCTCTAGCAGATTTAGCTATGGCAGCATAATAAAAAAGGAGAGTCAGTAGGTAGCACAGACATGAGGACACTGTGGGACATAAAACATCCCGCTGCTCTACCATCAACAAGCATGAGGGAACATGTGAGCCCGGGGGTGCAAAGCCATTAAAATCTTTCAGGTTACCAAAACAATCTACACTCAGCTACTCCCCAGATCTGCACTTTTACCTAAGGAAAAAAAATACTAGTTATCTATTTCAAAGGCTGAGGTTTATTGCAGGACAAAAACTCTAGTCTGTAATTAGTAGTAATTAAAATAAATAACCTGCATATTTTGATTAAAGCATGCTTAGCAGATCATAGTAGACCAACAATGTCAGGGGGTTGCCTTGCAAGCATAGAAGGAACATAGGGATTTTATTAACCAAAAAATGAAATCATTGCTTTTTCTAAGTACATTTACAAGATTAACACAAGGCAATTTAATATAAAAAATAGCTAGCTAGAAAACATAGTGTTGAGTTCTTTAAAGTTGTTTATGGCATGCACAGTTTCCTAATTCATAAGGGTGACCATTGGCACGACTTGTATCTGGTCATATTATGTGTAAATTAGCATGAAACATTTAAACCATTAAAAAGGACAATTTGTATAGGCTATATTAAATAGATCAATATAAGTAGTGTGTGTGTGTGTGTGTGTGTGTGTGTGTGTGTGTGTGTGTGTGTGTGTGTGTCGGTAAAAATGTAAAAATGTTTCCGAAAATATAAGAAATATTGTTACTCAATATGCAATTTGTTCATGTGAATTATAAAGTGCAAATACAGATTGTTGCAACATTAAGAGCTAACTGGATGTGGTCTTAGTCAGAAAGCCTATACAAAAATGTTTAGAGATCATCATCTGATTAAATTAATTTAAGGTACTTCCACCATCGCCCTCTGTGCAGAGAAATCCACAATGCTGTTATCAGTATCATTACTACAAATAAATCTCTACAATAAACAGTGCAGAAATTGTTAATGCAGTTTTCAAAGCAACTCATCGCTTCTCTTTCACTTTTAACCTTAGTGACTCTTTAAAATTTAATCAAAAAATTGCAATACTGCAATGCTTTAGTTGACTTGAAATAAAAATGGTTTAATAGCTAACGAAAGAGAATTGTTTTTTATCAGTCTGAGCTACACTTCTTTAAAGCTACACTCTGCAATCTTCATAACTCCTGCATATCAGTGCTGTGATTGGCCAGTGATTAGTCGACATTTTATTGCTGTGCTACCTTGATTATATTAAATTGAAAAGCAATTAGATAATAAAAAATAAAAGAATTGCAGCAATCAGGAAGGTATGTTGCATTTCAAGTAATTTATGGGGACACACACAACTAAGTAGATTGCAATTAAAGGTGGTTGTGTTTTCCATTTTGACCTCCAGACTTTCTCCTTCAGAATAAACCCCTGCTGTTTGTTTTTTTCATTAAACAGTTGGACGATGGCAGAACAGTAACGAGGGTGAGATGGTACTAATTCTTTATAAATACTCTGAGATATTGTAGAAGGCACATGCTGGGAAGTTAAATCTGATGTCCAGGTGAAACAATCAGTACATTTGAATAATAGTTTTTACCAACTTAATTGGAAGGTTATTATGATAAAAGATATTATGCAAAGTTATGCACTTTTCAGTTATTTTTAGAATTAAAGATGGGTCTCTTTATGCCCTTTTGTCATTTTGATATTGGGAAAAGCTTTAAGAAATCAGATTTCTCTTATTGTGACCTCCTAGAAGATGATCCCCATGTCCTGAGTTATTGCTCAGCTCTGCTGTTCTCTGGCAGGGCGTGGCTTGGCAGTATCTTTTTTACATAGACATTGAGATGGTGCATGTCGGTGGGAAGAGTGAAATAAAGGGGAGTTACAGTATAGAAATAAAAATGGATTATGTAGGTGAATTGTAGGTAGTGCATTAACACACACACACAAATTTTAGGGGATGTCTGAGACCTGTGTTAATTCATGGGATGAAGTATGTCACATTTATGGAAAAATTTTTTCCATAGAGCTGAAAAATAAATTGAATCCATAATCATAGCCCCAACCTCTTCAATAACCGTGCGCACACACACACACACAGACACATAAACACGAAGCACACACACATCCAGAGATTGTACATGCAAGGCTAATATAATAACATCTCACCTTCAGAAATTGCATTGTATTTATTTTATTAGAGCTATTATATATTTATAGTGTCCATATTTGCAATGTTTTAGAGAAGCTAAACAATGTTTTGTTCTACCTTTTATGTGATACACCAGTAATGCCCTCTCTCTCCTCTCTCTCACTTTAAGGTTTTTTTTTTTTTGCCTTTTAGTATTCGATGTGTTTCTGTATATAGAGGATGTGCTCAATATTTGCAAGATTTATGCTTTTACACTTCACAGTAAAGAATCACAAAAGAGCTTATGGATTTTGAAGTAACAGCTTACTTAATATGTGTCCATGTAATACCCATAAACTGTGTCAACTGCTGTTATGCGCACAGTAATACCAGGCTTTTCACTATTTATTTTTTTGTTGTTGTTCTAAAATATTTTACTTTAATGGAGTGTTATAATTTAATATTGCATTATATGAAGTGGAGAGGTGTATGTGGGATTGCTGGTTTACTCCCACTCCAGCTTGCTCCTGAAAGAATTCTTCCTACAATTATTTCTATTGTCCTTGATGATAAATAATATTGAAATAACATTCTTGCATTGTGGCACTCCCCCTTCTCATTTAACTAGGTTAGAATCTGAGCACCAGATCATGGCAGCACACTCAGACTGATACAGATTCACTTCTTTCTGACACTACAGAGGTCAGAGTTTAACATGGTGGAAAAACCTTTCAAATGCCACTCTCAGTGTAGCATTCTCCATCCAAGGGAGTCGGCCACTAAGCCATAAGGAAGGTTCTGTAATTTGACATAAGCTTTGATGCTGTGCGATCTCAGTTTGTATCCGGGAATGCCACCAAGTTCCATGGCCATTAGCCAAGAGAGAGAGAGAGAGAGAGAGAGAGAGAGAGTAAAATGAGCCATATTGTCTGGTTGGGAGGGATGGCATTACTTTCTCTACATCAATCAGCAAGACACTAGCTAGTCATGGGAGTCTAAGAGGTCATGTATGCAGAGGAGAGCAGATAAAAAAAATTATTTTGTATGTCCTTAAATGTGTCCAAAAAACTGTAATATGATTTGCGGTTGTTGAAGTGTACAATATTATTTATTGTACACCGTTGTTGAAGTGTATTTGTTATTTTGCACTTTAACCACTATTTTCGTGGTAATATAGTATGTAGTGCACTCTAATAATTGGGTTCACTAATAAAAAGAGAATTTCGTTGTAATAAATAATATATATTCAGGATATACTAATCATCCCCAAAGGTTTATCAAATTAAACTGTTTAAGCAAAATTCACAGATACACATGATAAATTGTTCCTATCATGGTATTCCTTTATCTATTGCCCTATAAACTTCCTTTGAATCATAATCATGTTCAATTCTTTCAGTTTCCTTAGATTTGTAGTAATGGGCCAAATTTGTAACATCCTACTGCTAGGAGACCTTGAAAAGTCGATTTTTCAAACAGTGGATTAAATTGGATGACTTTTGAGGGGTGACTGCCACCAACATGCTTCACAGGGGGAGGCTGTTGGCCAGGGCGGCTGTGGCATCTACATGGGCCACCACTGACTGATGAGTAATTTTCGGTCACAGCAGGCTTTAATAACAGGCTACCAAAAAAAAAATCCCACTATATACATAAACGTTAAAGTATAGGATTTGCCCTTCAATAACAGAATTCACACAGAGATCCTTGGATCCTTTAAAAATGAATGTTATACTGAAGGTATTGCATTGTCAAATAGGAGTAAATATGTCCTGAACTGAAATTTAAATGTAGAGCTGGAGAGAAAATACAGAATTTATTATTTCTTCATAATTCATTTTCTCCTCCAATGAAGCTTCCGCCAACTTGCTGACAGCTTTATGTCCCACCTCACCGCTTTATCAGACTAGCTTCTATCACAAGGCTGAATCTAAATCCCTATCTAAACTTTGAAAAAGGTCATTCCTTGGAACAGTTAGCTGCAGCTATTCTGAAGCGGAATAAGTGGACCCATAAAGAGAAACAAATGAGACTTCCAGAACTCACCACCACCTCTATTGTTTATTCTCTTTGCCTTTTGGCTACACAGTACGGGTAAGAAATTAAAGCTACTTTCACCTCTGCTTATAAGTGAGCTAAAAGTGTTTTTGCCCTAGATGACTTGTGAAAAGCTCGTGTTCTTCAAGATGTTGGAGTCAGCTGGAGATCCTGGGAAACTGAAATTGTTTGTTCTATAGTGACTTTAGGAAATCTATTTTTGATTTCACATACGCACACACACAAAACCTCGAGCTCTGAGCTCTGAGCTTTTACTTGGCAAAGAGAACAAACAGACATATTATAGCTGTGGAAATGTCTGGAATGATACCTCTGTTCTCTGGCCTCAAGTGAAAGCCACGCTTTAAGAGAAATTCATCAAAAAGCATTGACTCTTTATTGAACATGTTTTGCTGAATCTTTGAAAGTCACGGATACATTGTAAGTTTCTCCACTTCGTTCTCAGTGTGCCTGAGAAGGATAATTGACACTGTAGAAAATCTAAGATAAGGTTCTGACATTGTGTCAGGTTGACTTAGCTCTTGCCATTTTGGTAGAAGCTGAAGAGAAAAAACAACAGAAAAGGAAATAGCAAATGTGAGGTAACGAAAAAAGCTTTTTTCCCCTAAGTTTCTTATTAAATCCATTTTTCCCCCAGATATTTAGCAAAATATATTGAATTCGTAGGTTTTTTGTCTAAAGTTTCTCAAATGTGATCTGTTATATTTTAAGTACACTTTTAACAACTTATGAAAAATGTTTACCTAATATAATTTAGCTACAGTATAAGTTAAAACCTATAACTGTCAACCCACAGCAAATCTGGACAACTCAGCTTAAGTAAACAACAAAGAACGAAACACATGACAACAGTACAGGACATCAACACCAGCATAGTTAATGTGATTTGTTTACATCTACAGTATGCAATTCCCAGGATGCGGATACTTGGATTTTCTTTCTTTAATTCGAAAAATATCCTAGACTAATTTAATTTCACTTAGTGAAATCAATTCATTTAGGCGGCACTGTGGCGCGGCGGATACCACCTCATAGCTTCAGTTTTGACCCTGAACTCAGGTTGCTGTCTGTGTGGTGTTGTCAATGGTGTCAATGGGGGTGCTGCTTCCATAGCTCTTTTTAAAAATATGACAGCAGGTGGATTGTAAACTCTAAACTGCGATTTGTTATATAAAGTTTGAATGCATATGAGCATGTGATTAATCCTGCTGAAGGGGTGTTCCTACCTCAATCAGTATTTCTGGGTTGGGCTACAGATTCACATTGACCCTGACATGGATAAAGTCAAAACTGAAGATGAATTTATGCCTGAAATTTTTTGTGTGAATAAATTTTTACTGATGTGACGTTTAAAATCACAATAATAATTTGCTAAATCTATATATATATACAGGGGTTGGACAATGAAACTGAAACGCCTGGTTTTAGACCACAGTAATTCATTAGTATGGTGTAGGGCCTCCTTTTGCAACCAATACAGCATCAATTCATGATGGGAATGACAGATACAAGTCCTGCACAGTGGCCAGAGTGATTTTGAGCCATTCTTTTTGCAGAATAGTGGCCAGGTCACTACTTGATGCTGGTGGAGGAAAAGGTTTCCTGACTCCTCCAAAACAAAAAGTTGCTCAATAATATTTTGATCTGGTGACTGTGCAGACCATGGGAGATGTTCACTTCACTTTCATTTTGGTTGGGCAGCTGTGGTTTTATGTTTTTTGTATATAAATGTATATCTTCCCAGTAAGACAGATGTTTCTTCTCATTATAGGGTCATTCTCATTATGTAAGATATTTGTTTATTTGATTTTTAAATATATGCTGACCTAGGCATCAATAACCATATTCTGTTACCCTCTTATTCTCTGGATCCGCTGAGTGCAATTGACAGTCTATGGCCCATTAAGTCATTAATATAATGGACCTTCCTGGAAAGGGCCCCACTGAATCCTGCTGTCCATTCCTAGCTGCAGGCTGCTGCTGGGAAGGACTAGAGAGACTCCTTATGTATTATTAATTAATTTATTTACCTTATGTCTCAGTAGTATTCAGGGCACTCAGAGTTTCTCACTTTATGTGACTGCATCATTGTCCAATACAGAGCATGCTGTGTAAAACTATTTAGATCTAAATGCTTGTTTAATACGATTTATTTTTACAAAGCTTAGGCAAGAAAGCGTAAAAAGTGGACACAGTTGAACAATACAGGCTGTGGCCGCCTGACCGTCATTTCAGAGGCAGCAGAGGATTTTCATCAGCATCATGCATTCTTTTCAGCAGGCCCATTGCCTGTGTAATGTTGCACTGTATCAGTCCTTTGTCTCATATATTCACTGCAATGAAGCAGTTTAAAATGGCGAATCCGTTTACATAAAACTGTCCTATTCCATATCTTCACTCTTTATATGTTTTTGCTGGTTTGCATACTTGGCTAAGACAACAGGAAAATGCTGCATAGGAATATAATAGGAAATGAAAGAAGGTAAAAGATAATAAGAAAGTGGCAAAAAGTGAGAGGTGATTTATTAGTGATTTTTTTGTATAGTGTGCAAAATTGCATCAACAAAAGTGAGTGCCTGCTTCTGTTGATGCAATTTTGTGCACTATACAGAAAATTCACTGACACTTCATATTTGGTAACTCATATATTATAGCTGAACTAAAATAAACAGTGGTGTGATGAGTCACAGCTTGACTTTCCTTCACAGTTTGGCTTTGTCTCTATAAATGTTCCCTTCACTCATTACCCTGTGGAGACAAGGTCTCCTAACTACAATTTATCAGTCATCCTAAATGCCCTTTGGTACACTGGAATATATAGATAACCCTGTATGCCGCTGTAAGAATCCTGTCTCCTATGAGACTTTTTTTCCTGCTTCTAAAACAGTGCAGTTTTCTTTTCTCAACAAATACAGGCCAAACTCTTACACGTTTTCTTGGATGGGATGGGAACAAATAAATCATCTTAAAGCTGTCAAGCAGTGCAAAAGATTGGGGACATGTAAGCGACTTGGGAAAAAGTGCTAAACTAAGAATATTGTACAATAAGGATTGTGTTCATAATAAAGAACTTGCTGTTCAGTGTGCAGAAGATTAATCGAGGGCTGCACCAGGATGGAGATTTGACAATAATGTGTTGCTTACCAGAAAGTATGACTGAAACTCAACTTTTCAGTAAAAAAGTTGAAAGTATTTCAATTAAAACGCATTTTTAACAAATGAACAACAGTTGATCAGCTGAAAAATGCTCAAGGTCCCATTTTTGCCTTCTTTAGATTTGCACTGGACTAGTAAACATATTTCATGCGAAAAGGGTTTTATATTAATGTTTAAATCTTTAATTTTATACATTTGCTTGACAAAAATAAGATGCAGAGTCTCAGGTTCAAGTACATTTTGTATTTTTGTAGTAGTAAATGAATACCCCTATTTGCCTGTGGCACTGTCCTCCACATGTGATAGAAGCATTGATGGTGAAGAGATTGGGTTAAAACTTGAACATTAGTTTTGATGGCCAAGCTCACTCATTTACACTACTATGGTGTAAAAGTAACTGTGTGAATGTGTTCCTGAGAGGTTGCTCTCATGTTTTGTTTATGTTATTTCTTTATTTTTTATCAAAACTTGTTTGCTGTTTATTGTTAAATTATTATATTGTTACAAATGTGCATATACTATATATTGTTACATATTACACATTGTTAATATTGTTTGTGTTGGCCAATAAAGCTGATTTTATACTGATTCTATTCTATCTTTTACAAAGTTATTGGATGACCATCTTGTAAAACCTCAATTTTGTGTTGTTACTAGGGAGTTACTAACAAACCTGAAGCAAAAGAAGCATTGTAATATTTCCATGTATTCTGGCTTTTATACCATACCAACATTTGATGGGCTGGAGAACAGCCTGCTATTAAATGTTGGTATACTGGGATGCATGGGCAGCATATGTTGTGTTTTGGTGCTGGTATGCTGGTTATTCTGCTTATGCTAGTACTGGTGGAAAAAAAAGCATAGGCCAGCATAGCTGGTCACCAGCTTGACTAGCAATTATACCGGCATATGTTATGTTTTGGTGCTGGTATGCTAGTATGCTGGGGACCAGCATCAGTAAATTGACCAGCATACAGTACCAGCACCAGCATCATCGCACTATAATGCTGGACACCAGCATACCAGCACCTAAACACAACATATGCTGGTATAATTGCTAGTCAAGCTGGTCACCCACTATGCTGGTCAATGCTTTTTTTTTTCAGCAGGGTACTGTAAGTAGGCCAGGCTTGCTATGAGACACCACCTCTTGTCACCCCTTCATTTGAGTGATGAATTACTCCAACAAAGTAGCTGATTCTCGCAGTCCCAAATGTTTTTAAACACTTTTGACGAAAAAATTAATCAACTTTAATCAAGACAGATCTGCCAAGATCAGATATGTGAACCACACAAGGGTCATTTTAAGCATCTGAATGAATTAACTGTCCAGAAAGTCAGGTTAAACAACTTCTTAACACAACTCTGAGCATGAGATATGTTCTGAGAAAATAGTGACGTATATTTGCACTTGTATTTTCAACTCGGAAAATGTTTAAATCCTATCCTCAGGATTCCTGCTTATAAATCTCATAAATTAATATCTGGCATTACCACATCTTGCATGATAAGCATATGGAGTACATGGAAAACAGCATAACTAATTTTTTTTGTTGTTGGTGGTGGTTTTGCTAAACCCTTTAATCCTATCGCATTACACTATGAGGAATAGCTACCACAGAGGTATAACAGACTATTAAAACACACCTGGAATGAGTTACAATTAAGGAGCCCACTGGAGCAGTGTATTGGCAAATTGATTAAGGTTTCCAGGCAGAGCAATTAAGGTTTAGATATAGCGTATGATCTCTGGAGGGGACTAGTTCTTTATAACTTTATATACAGCATGGGCATGACACATAATATCTTTATAGTAGTCAGTTTTCTAGTTTACTTTCTAAAAGCAACTGAGAGCTGAATGTGATGCACTGTGGAGTGGAAACAAAAATCCACACAGGGTTCAGTAAAGGAAATAAAGTCTGATACGTCTTTATTCCTTCTTTGTTCTTTGGCATAAAAGGATTTTAAGATGGCTGAACTGTTAAATTACATTACTTGTTTAAGTGACGTCTCCTTTATATAAGACATAAAAGTATAAGACTTAAAGAAGTGGCCTTAATATAATACATTTGGCAAAGTGTTAAGTGATAAATCGATTGATGATCAGCTCAAAGCATGGGCCACTTGAAAGTTGTCTTGATATGCCATTTTCTTTCTTTATGTTTTGTCATTCTTTTCACAGGGAGTGTCTGCATCTCCCAGTCAGTTAAGATCCCCCGGGAGCCCAAAGCAGGAGAATTTGACAAGATTATTCATCGCTTGGTAGAAAACCCAAATGCCAGAGTAGTTATTATTTTTGCAAATGAGGATGATATAAGGTGAGTCTCAATAACACTTCTTTCATTTTCAGTAAATGTGGATATTTCTGTTGATTTACTGATTGGAATGAATCAGAATATGTCTAATTGTATTAAATAATTATACACACTGCCTGGTCAAAAATATAAAGAGCCACTCACATTGTATAATTTTATTCTACTAATTTAGGTTTGAATATGGTACATAATGCGGTGGCCAATTCATTAAATTGGCATGTGAAAATTATTCCTCATGCTCCCAGAACCACTCATTCCCAGTCCTGGAATGTTCTACATGTAATCCCCAATTTGAGTGTTTTCAAATTTCCTTTGTTGTTTTATGTGCTTAATGCAAGCCAGTTATTTGCTCCACTGACAGGGGAAGTGAATAACATTAATTATCTCATTACAATGGCACCTGGGATGGGATATATTAGGCAACAATTGAATATTTTGTTCCTGAAGTTGTTGGAAGGAGAAAAAAATGGGCAATTGAAAGGATTTGATTGACTTTGACAAGGGCCAAATTGTGATAGCTAAATGGCTGGGTCCAAGCAACTGCAAAACTGCAATTCAGTGCGATGTTCCTGGTCTATAGTGGGCAGACCTACCAAAAGTGGGAGGAAGGAAAACGAATGAACCAGACACAGGGTCATGGGCGGCCAAGGCTCATTGATGCACGTACAGAGTAAGGCTGGCCTGTGTAATCCGATCCAACAAAAAAGCTACTGTACTGTAGCTCACTTTGCTGAAAATGTTAATGTTTGTTCTGGGTGTCAGAACACAGTGCATCGCAATTTGTTATGTATGGGGCTGCATAGCCATCGACCAGTCAACGTGCACATGCTGACCTGTGTTCCCCACCAATAACGCCTACAATGTTTACATGAGCATCAGAGCTGGACCATGGAGCAATGTAATAAATCACATTTTCTTTCACATCATGTGGATGACTGGGAGCTTTTGCTTCACTCACCTGAGGAAGGGATGGCACCAAGATGCACTACAGGAAGAAGGCGAGCTGGCTGAAGTGAACATCATTTATTTGGATATTACTTTGACACATCCTACCCACCTAAACATTGTTGCTGAACCAAGCACATATCTCCTTGGAAATGGTATTCTCTGGCCTCTTTTAGCAAAATGATGCACCCTGCCACACTGCAAAGATGGTTGGAGAATGGTTTGAGGAACACAGCAACGAGTTTGAGGCGTTGGCTTGGTCTCCAAATTCTCCAGATCTCAGTCCAATTGAGCATCTTTGGAATGTGCTGGAAAAACATGTCAATCCATATAGGACACACCTCACAACTTACAGGACTTAAAAGTATCTGCAACTGATAGCTAGATGTCAGACACCACAGCGTACAGAGTACAGTCCTCAATGGGTCAGGGTTGTTTTGACCGCAAAAAGGGGACCCACTGTACTCAACTTAGGGGGATGGTCATAATTTAATGGCTGATCAGTGTGTATATATATATATATATATATATATATATATATATATATATATATATATACACACACACACACACACACACACACACTAGTGGAACCTTGGATTGCGAGCATAATTCATTCCGGAAGTGTGCTTGTAAATCAAAGTCTTTGTATATCAAAGCGAATTTCTCCCATAAGAAATAATGAAAAATTCTATTATTTGTTCCACAACCCAAATATATTCATATAAAAATAATTAATACAAAATGAAAAAGTATAAATAAAACAAATTAACCTGCACTGCAATCATGACTGGTATTAGACAAGAGCAGTGTAGGTCTGTGACGGTCTGTGTAGATCTGTCCACACACATTACTGGAATCACCCATCTAAACAGATTCATCTCCCACACTTCTACAGCCTTTTAAACTTTTTTTCCGTGCAGAAGAAGGGTGGCTACTGTGTAGGACGACTTTTCCACACTTGTGCACACGTCTCACACACACACACACACACACACACACACACACACACACACACACACACACACACACACACACACACTAAACAGATTTATCTCCCGCACTGCTACAGCCTTTTTGTCTTCACAGAGATCGTTGTTGCAGTACAATTACTTAAGAACAGTCACTACACTTAGACACAAATGCTTTACACACACACACATGGTCACAATGTTATAGTAAATAGTACACACGCACACCAATGCTGATTATACAAATGACGCACACGCATGGGGGGGCGATTAATAATCGCAGTTCAAGAGAGAGATTGGCTCAGCTGCGATCGCGTGACACTCGGCAGACAAAGCGCATGCAGACTACAGTACTCGATTATGAAGAGCTCGCTTGTTTAACAAGATAAAATATACTTTTAAATTTTGCTCGTCTAGCAAAACGCTCGCAGACCAAGTTACTTACAATCAAAGGTTCCACTGTTCGACTTTGTGCAGTTAATACCAATAGTTTTAGTGCAGTAAATCAACCCATCTAGCCATAATGAGCATTTTACGCGTTCATTTATGGGATTTTTGTGTGACATATGTGTCAAGTCTTTATTGTTAGTTTTGCTTTTGAAAGAAAGGGCATTTAGAGGCTTCGCTAAATTTACCATCTTGACGTCTCTGCCTGATTCAGCATCCCGCTGTATTTTTCATGGTCAATACAGAACAGTCTATTATGGATTGATTTACAATTACTCTAAATAAAGTCTTTATCAGGCTTGATAATATGTCACTTTTTGACAAAGACGGTAAAGTACAATTGATGTGACTGGCTTTTGAGAGAACTGGTAAACCAAGGCTTACAGTTTCTTCTCATTCTATTCTGTTTAAAGGAGGCTCTTGCAGGCAGCAAAGAAAGCCAATTTGACTGGTCACCTGTTGTGGGTAGGATCAGATAGCTGGGGTTCTAAAATTTCTCCTGTGCTCCACCAAGAGGAGATGGCTGAAGGAGCAGTGACTATCCTGCCTAAGCGCCAGTCCATTAAAGGTAAAAAAAAAAAGAGAAAAAAAAAGGCTCAAACACATAATACCTAGGCGTACTGTATGTTGCCTACGTGAAAAAATATTTCAATGCATTGTTTTATGTACTGTATATTATAAATTGATTGTTTATCTGAATGCAAACAATAAAACATATCTTTTTGGTAAAGTTAAAATATAAAAGGATAGGGGAAAGTACAGTATTTCTTGGGGTATTTCCATGCATTAAAAATTAAGCTTGGGCTCCTATTTTGTGAAAAGAGCATTCATTAAAATGTCCAAATATCTTCAAAACATTGATTAAAATATATTGTATTAAATAAAATTCACAATTATAACCTATTGCATTACTGCTTAACTATTATTATTATATTACCATATAATTGTTTACATTTAATATCTCATACCATTACCATCAAATTAGATTTTCAAACCATTAATGTCTAAGCCTATCCTGATTGAACATGGTTTTAAAGAAATGGTTAATCATATTGCGGTTTTCTATGTCCTGTAAAGTACAAAGCTGTGCCCTTAAATTTGATTTTGACAGAACACATTAAAGTAACACTTATTTTATCGATCTACTCTCAGGGTTTGATCGTTATTTCATCAGTCGGACACTAGAAAATAACAGGAGGAACATCTGGTTTGCTGAGTTCTGGGAGAACAATTTCAACTGCAAGCTCAATCGGCATGCTTTGAAGAAAGGATCAGGCATAAAGAAATGTACAAGTAAGAAATCCTGTCTTCTTTACCACTTATGAAGCACTCTTTCCTAAAGCTTCCTAAAAGCAAGGAACAGGGTAGAGAGAAAGAAGGAGAGAGATGATGGGTGATGGGAGAGACAGAGAAAGAGAGAGAGAAGAACAGTGTGTGTGTGTGTGTGTGTGTGTGTGGCTGCTGGGGATGGGAGTAATGGAGAACAAGGAGAGAGAATGAAAATGAACACATGGGTCTAAATCCATTCAGAAACACTCAGGGCCAGATGCTGATTTTTGCTTGTTTTTTTTTTTCTGGAAAAAAAAAAACCTTGCATGTTATGTCTAAAGTTGGCATACGAGACTAAATACACAACATTTAACACAACATGCAAAGTGTTTTTTTCTCGCTCATACATACTTGTATGGGAGGGAGGACCACAAAAGTCAACTCAAGAAAAAAGGTTGAGTAGAAAGCGCTCATAACTAGATATTTCATTTGATGAACTAACCCTTGGGCAATCTGACTTTCAGGTTTGTGCATAATTTGGTCTGCCTTATAAAACCAAATGCAGATGCTTACTATGCAAATTGTTTTGAGATTTGTAGGCAGATTTCTTGCAGAATTGGCCTAATAAAATAATAATAATAATAATAATAATAATAATAATAATAATAATAATGATCATAATAATTTATTTATTAGCATTTTTTATTGATACAAAAATGTGAAAGCTTATAAGACTAGTTTAGGTCTTGGTAAAACATCTAGTTATCATATAAACCAGGCATCATTGAATGGCGGACCATGATCTGGTCTGCCATTCACATTTCTGTCCGACCTTTAAAGATGGATGGACAGGCTCAATATATTTTTATTCTTCCTGAAGGAAGTTTAAAACAGTTTGTCTCATACGTTCTAAAACCATGAGATAAATCACGGGTCCTTAGAGCAAGCGTATCCGCAGCAGTCTGAGGTGAGGGCATGTAAAATACCTGAACTGAGAGTCCAGTATGACAGAGCAACCAAAGTCCTTTTAAATTCAATTACAGCCCAGCAAAATCAAGATTCACTAAAGATTGATTATAAAATGTCGTTTGTATTCCATACAAATACAAGGAAATATACCAAAGTTCAAATTGTCCATATGTTTAACATACAAGCTACTGAAAATTGACAATAAATATTACTGACATGCTATTCGAATTTTAAATAGCTTATTATTTATAAACTTACAATGACTGCATATATCGAGATCTGAATCCAAACACAGACATTTGGTCCTCGACTCAATGAATATTTTATTGACCGAACCTTTTTTCATTTTAATTCAGTACCCCTGATCTAAACCCTGCAGCCAGCCACTGTTCACTCTCTGTCAGGGCTACATATTAGACCCGAACTGCAAACTGTCACTTTTCATTATGCTTTTTTCCCTAGAAATTTCTGTGTACAGTCAAATTTTTCATAATGGCAATGACACATCAGTGGTTGTACTGCTTTTCATTATATTTATTCTATTATTTTTTTTCATCTTATTTTCATCCTCTTATTATTATTATTATTATTATTATTATTATTATTATTATTGTTATTATTACTGTTATTATGATTGCTACTATTTTAATGGAAACTTATATTTTCATTATATAGATATAAACATACATGCTCCGGCCACTTCATTACTGGAGGTACCTGTACACCTTGTTAGTACTGGGTTGGACACCTTTTGCCCTTTAGGATTGCCTTAATACGTCGTGGCATAGATTCAACAAGGTGCTGGTGCATATTGACATGACATCATCATGCAGTTGCTGCAGATTTTTTGGCTGCACATCCATGATGTGAATCATGACTGTGGAGGCCATTTGAGTACAGTGAACTCATTGTCATGTTCAAGATTTTAGCTTTGTGGCATGGTATGAAATCCATATCCAGTGGTCATAAAGGGATAGACACAAACAGCAGCAATACTCAGGTAGACCGTGGCATTTAAACAATGCCAAGAAAGTACTTAATGACAGTACATAATTACAAAACCAGCAACAGCCGAATCATTGACACAATGCTTTCATGTTGTTTGTGCCAAATTTCAATCTGACTATCTGAATGTCACAGTAGAAATCAAAACACATCAGACCAGGTAACATTTGTCTAATATTCTATTGTTACATTTTTTGGTGAGCCCATGCAAACTGTAACCTCAGTTTCCAGTTCTTAGCTGACAGGAGTGGCACCTGGCATGATCTTTTGCTACTGTAGCCCATCTGCTTCAAGGTTCGATGCGCTGTGCGTTTAGAGTTGATCTTCAGCATACCTCGGGTTGTAACAAAATGTTATTTGAGTTACTGATGCCTTTGTATTAGCTCAATCCAGTCTGGCCGTTCTCCTCTAGCCTCTGGCATCAACAAGGCATTTTGGCACGTTTCTTCTGTACGCCCTAGAGATGGCTTTGCGTGAAAATCCCAGTAGATCAGCAGTTTTGGAAATACTCAGACCTGTCAGACCAGTCTGACACCAACAACGATGCCACATTCAAAGCTACTTAAATCACCTTTCATCCTCATTCTGATGCTCGGTTTGAACTTCAGTGGATCATCTCGATCATGTCTACATGCCTAAATGTACTAAGTCGCTTCCATGTGATTGCCATTTTAGATATTTACATTAACAAGCCGTTAAACAGGTGTTCCTAATGAAGCCGGTGGGTGTACTTATGCCTTTTTGTCACTCATTTTATGTTATTGTTGTAGTGTCACATTGTACCACTAGTAACCGTAGCACTGGTTGCTATTGGTTGCATGTATGCAGTGTCTCAGGACTATATGTATGCTCTACATTGTGAAATTACAATGACAAGCATGTTCTGTTAATGTCCTCATTGCTACTTAATGTTTGGAATCAGTGAAGTGTCCATCCATCCATCCCTCCATCCATGCATCCATTCATGGAAACCCTGGGGTTTTGATGTCAATATCTGGCAACCCTCATCATAGCATGTACTTCAGTTTTCCTGAAATCTAGAATTATACCATGTCTACAGACTGTAATGGACTGGTGAGATGTCAACACTGAGTATTACAGAAGCCACAGTCGACCACAGGAAAAACTGAATAATTTAACTGCAGCTTATTTTGTACACAGTCCCCTTTCAATTAATACCAATTAGTTATCAAATTGCACATTAGCTGTATTAACGCCCTCTGTGCCATTTACTTGTTCTAACATGAGAGACTTTATTTAATAAAAATAGCATGTATTAACACGTTGTCTCAGTCATTAAATATCCAGTTTCTTTAGAGTTCTTTTTGATAATCCAGCGATTGATCTTTTGTCACCACTTTACACTGAGTATTTAGTAGACTTCCTTCACACAATTTAAATGATAAACTCCCGCCTTTAGCAAACTGAATGTTAATTTCAGATGTGATGCAAGGCCATTTCTCAGCACCATCAAGTTGCATTTTGCTCTGTCTTTCCTGACGTGCACGCATCTAGCCCTCAGGTTGCTCTGCTTCCAGTTTTAGAGCTCTATAGCTGTGCTTATTTCCACTAGAGTCAAGTATGTAATAAAACACAAAGCTATTTTCTATAAAACTCCTGGGCTGAGCATCATCTTCGCTGCACTGCCTTCATAAAACCAGTCAAATCTACCAGAGAAGAGCTGATGACCTGTAAGCGATCCATCTCTGGACGGAGTGCCGTCAACTGCATGCTTTTTACCACTGTGTCCATCTGCGGTCAGCGATTGACCCTTTGGATACCCAGTGCAGTTGTCTCATAGCAACACACCTCTGACTGTGGCCAATCAGTGTGTGTTGTGTTCTTATGAGAAAGATGCAGGGCTTTCTAGAGGCAGATTTGTCAGAGGATGCTATTCACACAGCATGTGCACTGCGGCAGCGAACAGGGCAGGAGGGATGTCAAGCTCCGTCTTTGCAGTCAAGTTGATTTTTTTATAGCTGACTGCTTTCACGATGACGCATCTGACCATAGCTTTACAGTTCGCTAAATGTCATCTTATGAATTTTTGATTTCGCACAAATTCATATGCACAGGAAATTCATTTTTGTCTAGTTGGCCTCTTCATACAACCATGCTGATACAAATGTACAGTACCGTAAGTAAAGCTGCAGGCTTGCACTTCCACCAGCAAACGTATGCATGTACAGTATGAGTCAATTTGCACCCACAGATCGACCCAAATTCCCATTGACGTTGTTGATGACTAATGATGATGTCAGATGTTTCACTTGTAATGCTTGAATGCGTGAATCACGGATAATAATGAAGTCACTTTTTTTTCCTAACTCGTCAGCTGTAAATTACAAATTAAACAGAACATAGCTAGAAATATTGATGGAACAGATATGTACCTAGGTTCAAGACCTCTGAGGGAAACATCTGGTTTTAAGGTTATAGAAAATGAAGAAACACATAAGTATAGAGCATATGTATTTACAGTACACACTAGTTGTCACTCTCTTATACTGTAAATAGAACTATAAATTATAAACACTCATAAGTGTTTCACTATCAGTACGGCTTCAGAGAAGAAATCTTTTGGGATTGTGAGAAGTTATCCAATGAACTCTTAAATAACCCTCAAAGAACCCTTTTTTCTAAAAGTGCAATCTTCTTCATATTCACTGGTGTTAGATGGCAGAGAACAACATCGATGTGTTGATTACACAGCGCTCCCAAAAGCCCTGTGGTTACTCAAGGATTAAAGAGCTGGATATCTCCAGCTTTCAGAGCTCTCTCTCTCTCTCTCTCTCCCTCTCTCTTTCCCTTTCTCACACATACACATGGACACCATCAGCATGATGTCCCCTTATTCAGGACGAACAAACAAACATGAATAGACCAGATTGGACTGCGAGTTTTCAGTTGCTATAAGCACTTTAACAATGAACATAATTTTAGTCATCAAATGGATTGAATCATTGACTCTTTTTTTAACTGGACCGGTTATACAGGACGCTAGTTATGTTTTTCAATTAGCTATTAAATCTGCCGAGTGTCCGATGACTGGCTCTTTAGTAGAGAGCATTAGTGCAGATTATTGAGTACTGTTCCTGGTCTGTAAGATGGTTTCCTGAATGAGAAAAGAGCAGTGAACACTAGACTCTCTTTCAAGATAGAGTCTTGAGGGAGGTCATGAAATAAGATTGTTTAGTTTTTTTCCCTACACAATCGATTATGGGTGGATTTATCAGCAATACACAAGAGGGACTTGCCATATTCCAAATGATTTTGTCGCTGTCGTTGTCGTTCTTAATAAGTCTTAGCACCTGCACAGTCAAATCCAAAGTCTCTGGTGATGCAAGAGCAAGTTAAAATGCCTTTACAGCACTCTGCTAAGTCTCCCTGACGGCTCATGTAAGCCAGATGAGAACACGGGATAGTTGATGTCTAAGGGATTTTAGGAAATTGATTTGATCAAAGGGCAGGAACCAATCTTTTATCTATGAGAAATGCATGACGGTTGCAGTATTGCTTGCAATGTGAAAGAACAGTTGGATGAAGCTGAAACCTTCCTCTTCCACGATTAAAGCAAAGAAGGAGCTGGGTGGGTTGCATTGAAGGTCAGCTTTAGAAGCACAGAACACTTGATTGTTATGCAAGATGCTCATGGATTCATGTGGAGAATATTTTAGCATGCTTTTTTTGTCTGCATGTGTAGGTTTATATACATTTATTTTAAATGGTTATAAGCCCCCTGTGCCAATATAATGACTCACGACATATATTTCAGTATAATACTCAAATAGGCTGGCTGGCCAGTTTTGTGTGTGTGTGTGTGTGTGTGTGTGTGTGTGTGTGTGTGTGTGTGTGTGTGTGTGTGTGTGTGTGTGTCACAAGCTGATTTGATAATTTGAGGCTCAAAAATAAAAAAAGCCCTTGATGACATTCTGTTAATTAATAATTATACAATATCGTTGCTGAAGTTTGTTTGATTAGAACGCTTATTCCAAAGCCTAATGGATACCAATATGCAAAGTATGCCGCCTCCACAAATATTTTATCACAAAAGCAGTAACATATGGACAGTGAGTATAAATAAAGCAAGAATAGACAGAAAAAGATGTGTAAACCCTTAAAAAAAAAGCATGCCTCAGCTAATCCAAATGGTTTCCTCTAAAAGCAGCATGAGCCAGCTGGATGTGTGGGCATGCTCTGATTTGAGGTTGAAGAGTCTCTCTCTCTCTCTCTCTCTCTCTCTCTCTCTCTCTCTCTCTCTCTCTCTCTCTATTATAGTGGGACAAACTGGGAACATGGTGATGGAAAACGTGTGTAACTGTATGGGTGGGTGGGAGTCTGTAGAGTAAATACAAAAGTAAAGCAAAGGATATGTGTAGAGTCAATGTTTCCCAGTTGTCCTTATATTAGATTGCGATTTTTTTTTTCTTAAAGCAGCAGACACCCGCTCACCCAGGCGAATGGGGGCAGTTTTTTTTTTTTTTTTTTTGTCAGCAGTAATGCTTATGGCAAACAATTACTGCTTCTTTAATTTGAGCCTTTAAAGATTCATGGGCTTGTCAGGACTGTTAAATTGCTTTTGGTTTTTCTGGAGCAAGCTGGGGTAAAGTGATGCTAATTACAGACCATGAAGTAAAGGACACACACATTATCTAAGAGCTACAGTAACTTTTTTTGGCCACTCTGCGCGTCGTTGTTTAAATAAGGTCTGCCATTGGAAAGTATCAACTAAAAAAATCTTTAACTGAGTTAGCCACCCTGTACTGTAGATATGAATGTACTAATTACATTAAAGCTTTCCAAAGGCACGTAAATAATTTTATTCTAAACACAAATTTATCTAAGTGTTTTTGATGACACAAGACAGCACTGTCATTGCAATTACCAAGTTTGATTCTGATGATTGCACCATACAATTGAGACCCGCCACCATGACATTTGGTAGCACATCTTCTCGTTTAATTCGGCAGGGTCAATTTGAAACAGTTCCTTGCCAATTAACAATGTAAGAAAGAGAAACAGGCCAAGTAAATCCAGCTCTAATGAATATACAACTGTCTGGTATGGTTACATGAGCATGGAAAGATAATTAAACGTGCTTGCTCTCTTTACTGCATGTTATTCCACCCTTAAGTATTAACACATCTATTCAATTTATCAGACTCAGCACATGATGCAGGGCAAAGATAATGCGAATGAAGACACATTAAATCATTTCATCAAAATCTATAAAGAGCTGTCGAGTCTTTTGTGGGTTTGGATTGAAATGTATTACGTTCTTAAAAAAAAAATAGCAGGGCTAAAAATACCACAATCCGGGTCATTTTGAAAACGCAGTCTGATATGGTCTAATCAGGAAGGGTGGTTTAAACCCAGTATGGATTGATACCAATTAGTCAGATTGTTTGATTATTAGTTGTGTAAAAAAAGACTGCCTTCTGCACTGTAGACACATAAAATATCAAACAACATTTTTGAAGAATTCTGTGACACCACATATGGGTTCTTGCAAGAACAGTGTTGTCGAGTGTATTTGCAAAACCCATCAAGCACCATGATGAAACTGGCTCTCATGAAGACCACCCCAGGAAAGCAGGATCAAAGATCTCTACTGCAGAGGAGAAGTTCATTTAGAGTTACCAGCCACAAAAAATCACAAATTAACAAATAGCACCTCAGATAAGAGCTGTTATATAGGCTTTACAGAGCAAAAGTAGCAGAATCATCTCAATATCAAGCGCTCAAATAATAATATTGCATATTTGCGATGCTTTCAGCAGAGAGAAATAGAAGTCAGGAAAGATTATGTAATTACACGTTGTGTGCAAACTTTTGACTGGTAGTGTACTTCATACTTTTTTTTAGGTATATTTACCCTAAGCGACAAATAACACCTAGAAATAGACCGTAAGATGTACAAACATATAAGATAATATTGTTTCTTATCAAGTGTAAGAAGAAACAGTTATAAATCGCCAACATACAAGAAAACCAACAAGGAACCGTTCACATAAAAAAAACATCAAATTTCAAAAGGTACATTCTAGTGTTTCCTCAACCAGATTTTTATCTACCACATTTATAATTTATGTGATATAGACAAGAATTTGATTTGTTTCCCTGTACCAAAATGAAAAACTTGTTTTTTCCTAAACTTAAAATAAATTGTAAGATGCTTCTACAAATAAAATAAAATGGATAAAGGAGAATGATGATTACTATGCACCTCAATAGTGTTTCCCCTTTGAGATTTGTTCCTCTTGTCCTGCTAAAGCTCACGGTACTTCGAGTAAATGTTAAGGAATAAACCTCATACTGTATACATATTGTTAGTAATAATAATGAGAATATCGCAGGTTACTCAGCCAGCATTAGCTAAAACATGATGGCTGGACTGGTATGTTTACAATACTGTATGTGTGTCATGAGAGCAGTATTTTTTTCTCGATCTCGGCACAAAAATAAAGCTTCAGGCAGCACTTTTTCTCAGTAACACCTACCTCAAACACCTACAACTCAAGAGCATATCTGTGCACATTCTGAAATCATCAAGGATGAATATCAAAAGCAGGTTTTAAACGAACTGGTCTCCAGTGATAGCTGATAATCCAAGATGATTCGAAAGTGTGAGATTTTGAGCTTAAATTTGTAAGCTGTAATGTTAATAGTTATAGAACAACCCCCAATTAGTTAATGTTCACTATAAATATTAATGTGTACAAATTTACTAATACATTTAACTAAAACTCTTTCAATTTAAATTATGCTAACAAGCATACTTTTTTGTAAGACACACTGTCTATTTAGAAATTAAAGGTGTTTTCTTATATAATACATGCTCAATACAAAATAATGTAGACAAACCTAAAAAGGTTATATTAAATTAAATTAGACAAAAAACTGGCATTTTATGTATTTAAATATATACCATACTATATAATATATATATATATTTTTTTACATTAGTTTGTTTATTTTACTTTGTTTCTGTTTTTCTGTTTGAATTGACGGTCAAAGAGAAAAATTGCAGGAAATGAATCTTGATGCAATGTGTCTGATATTTTTCAACTTCATATCCCCGTTTCCAGTATGCCACATTTTTCCTATTATCAACACAATTTGGGTCATGCTGTCCCAACTTCATGACCCACCAAGCTCTGTAACTGAGGTGTAGTAATAAATCAGTTTTTTGTAGAGTGCACACTTGCACCAGATGAGGCAGTGCAGTCTTTTGTTCAGTGCCATATGTCAATACAATAGACCAATACAATAGAATACAATAGATATTCTTGTTCGTTGTCACCATTCAACAAGCTATTTCTGTTTATTTGGTTAGTTATTGCTTCCATTATCTTACCTGTGTGTATAATGCTGACATTGTAGTGGTAATGTTTTTGAACCAGTTGAAAACGGTTACATTTCAGGTCTGTTTTTGATTTCCAGATCAAGAGAGGATTGGAAAAGACTCAGCGTATGAACAGGAAGGAAAAGTAATGTTTGTGATCGATGCAGTGTACACCATGGCCCATGCTCTCCATAACATGCACAAAGATCTATGTCCTGGCAAGGTGGGACTTTGCTCCAGAATGGACCCTATCGATGGAAACCTGCTTTTAAAGTACATCCGTGACGTAAGGATAACAGGTACGTAAAGTACAGTAACTCAGTATAGTACAGTTCTCCATCTCACCCTGCAATAGCGGTTTCTTAATGTCTGAAACCACACAGTATTTCAAGGACAACAGTTTGTGAACCCTAAAGCAATTTGATAAGTATTTACAATATCCACCTTAAAAGCGTCTGCCCACAAGGTAATAGAATGTTTTTTTTTTTTTTTTTTTTTTTTTTTCGAATAGCATGTCCTTTAGGCAAGGTAAGGCATCCATATTTTATTTAGGTAATCCCATTTCTCTCACTCTGTCAGTGGCAGGGTTATCTAAAAGGCATGTCCTATAATATTGTCTCCATTTTTTAGATTAATAGGATCATGAATCTTTCGATGAATCCACCAAGCTTTTTTTTTTTTTTTTTTTTTTTAAGAATAGCGGTGACACAACACTGCAGTCCAGGGTGCTGACAGGTTACATGCAACAACTCTGACATGGGAAATAGCTTTTCCTAGCAAATACTGTACACTGCAAACTTTTGCTCACAACTGTGCATGTATTTGATTTGGACTATAATCATCACAGACATATTTGTTCTTTAAGCCCCCCATTTCAAAACTATTGCCATTAATATGGAGTCCCCCACCTTCTTTTCTCCAACATTTTTCACTCTTTTATGATGAGGAGAGAGGAGACATGTCTTTATGAAGGTCGCTTGGTGCACAGGAGCACTGTCATGCCTAGACTCATTAACTCCAGTGAGGCGAAATGCCACAGCATGCAAAGACATCCTTAACAGTAGTGTGATTCCAGTTTGTGCTGGAATACACTTTCATACACTTTCATTTAGTTTATAGTCATATCCTTTTACAAGTATTGTCCAAAAAACAATAATGAGAAATGGAATAATAGTTTTATGGAATATTATGTTTTGTTTTATTTCATTGTTTTTTTTCTATTTTTGGTAAGGCACATACTGTATAGCCCATGGCTTAATGAGATGTAACATACACTATGGAACTGCATTAACTCATATAATTGCTCTTGTCAGTGCTTTTTCTCATCTTTTTCACACATGCACGCACATAGGCTCTCTTAGCCTTCCATCTCTTCCTACTTTGAGTGGGGACTTCAACAGACTTAGACAGGACAGAGCTGACCATCAGTTTCCTTTATATGCAGCAATCACTCCAGGCATAGTGCACTCGGCTTTAGAGTAGAAGCTGCTCTTGCTGCACACTTAAAGCACAACTAGTGCAGATTTAGTCATCCTAAGAGCTTGAAATTCTTTCCTCATATGCTCAGTAATATTATAAATGAATTCAGTGCATGGGAAAAGGAAGAGGAAAAGCATTTTCACTGCTAAATCATGATCTTGGTCGTACTGTATATTGGTTAAAAATGAATGGGATGTATTTAGGTCATAAAATATTGGATGAATGAATCAGATCCGATATATGCAGGAGTCAGGAAAGCAAGGATTCATGTGCAATTTGATTTTTTTTCTTCCATTTCCCGTGGTCAAAACGTTGCTATTTCTTGCATCATCACTGAGGTCAACGCCTGACAGTTTTTATGAACAACTGTTGCTTCATTTTACCTCCAACCAGCTCTTGTAAGTCTGTGTCAGCAAATCATACTTCCTAAACAAGTTTTAAAGCCAGGCCGAGCTCAAGAAGCGCATAATTTGAGATGAAATGTTTATAGATTAGGAGATTAGAGAATTACCCTGTGGTGTTGGTAATGCACATACAATTGCATCGACTGCCAAGTGATTATTTCTTTTGAAAGGATTCTTGGCTAGGTCAGATAGCCTGCCGTGCAGAGGAGAAAGTAGCGGGCAATGTTTTCTTCCGACCTCCTGACCTCATGAAGTGACTTGATGAGCCATCCCTTCAGACTTTCAGACATACTGGGCAGCAGCTTTATTTTCAGAGCAGCTCTCTCAAACATATTTGCAGGTAGTCATTGTAAGGGGAAACTCGAAATGTGTAACACTGGACAGCACAATTAATTGTCATTATTATTTTACAGGTGTATACCATCCAGTCAAACAGATTTTAGTGTTTTGCAATAAGGTTTATTGTAAGCATATTGTGAATATGAGTCATGTGTAAAAAAAAAAAAACAGAGGACAGTGTTTATGATTACAGAAGCATTTTTGTGACACAAGCACAGTATTCGAGGATTCATGTGGGAATTTCCACAGCAGCAGAAGGACACAGACTTCACATCTGGAAACAGAAGTACCCTTAATAACTAATACATACAGGGAGAGAGAGAGAGAGAGAGAGAGAGAGAGAAAAGACTTTAACAACAGGGTGATCCCAGGCATGTAGAGGTTTAAAAGAGCGTAAAGTATATTCAGAGATCAGAGTGTGAATAGGAACACGAGCAGGTCTAGCTATGACAACATAACTATGAGGAAGAGTCAAAAGGGGACAAAGGGACATAAATCATCTTGCCTCTTCTTCACCAAGTGTATCTTGTTTATGTATTTTGTGAGTAATACACAGTAAACAATTTCTCATGAAGAAGTAGTGATAGTGCAGTTAAACATTACGTTCGTAAAACTATTCTCACACTGAGCCACGTTGTTATTACAGTACTGTATGTCTTTAGGAAATTGGGTGAACACAGTCAGAACACAGGAGAAACCTGTAATGCTGCTGTATTGTCTCTCTTGATGAAGAGCTGCCATGCTTTTTTGGACATGTTTAGAAAAAGACTGGTAAGGACATGGTCGAAGCAAGACAAAGGAAGAACCTAATAAGGACGTTATAACGATGGCATTGTCCAGTTTACAACATCACTACTGCCTCTTAGGGACTTCATTGACAGATGGGAAAGATTGGATGATGTTCTAATTGGGATGCCACTGCGTTGTTGTGCTGTGACTGTGGTAGGTCCATGCCACGTTGTAGAAGACCACATTTAGTTCACATTAAGTTCTTCTAGTGCTTAGGATGTTCATGCTGTGCATGCAACAGGTTATCAGCGCGTCAGTGTTATGTTCAGAGAATTTAGTATAGATATTGGATCCACAATCACACCATCACTGTGCGATAAAACAAACGAGCGCGTTGTGATAGTTATGTCAGCTCGGCAGACGCATTTACAATTTAAATTTTTTGTTTAGCAGATGCTCTTATCCAGAGCGACTTACAAAAAGTGCTTTGAAGTTTACGTCACTGGATATATACTTACACTGGGTTACCTGGTTACTAAGTGCCATCAGTCAAACACAGTTGGGACGGGGTTTTTTGTGGAGGTGGGTGGGGAAGGGGGATTAGTCAAAGTAATAATTCAAGAGCATGGTGACGCAGTGGGAACTACATGACCTTCGTAGTATAAGTAAGTAACTAAGTAAATAAATAGGTAGGTAGGGAGGTATGTACAGTGGGTACGTAGGTATATAAACAAAGACACAAATATTCAGTGTGTGGATGGACCATCTTGCATCGTCCAGCCTAAAGACGTAGGATATTTATCAACAGAGGTCTACTTCTCTTTCAATCATGTGTAGCTTTCAGCGAGAAAGCCCTATGAGGATGGTGAAATAGAAAAGTAAGCCAAACATGGGCGCTGAAAACAATTGCTTTTGCTACACACTTGGCTGCTCTGGGATTTGCCAGGATGGGGATTGGGGTTAGCCATGTGAAGGTGCTTTGAATACAGATAGCTTAACTCAAAGGTTAAAGCCGGAGATTGGCAAAAACTTTTGGCACAGGCTTTTATCAAGAACAAGACACCTAATTCAAAATTCATCAGCGGGATGTAGCAGCATTGTTATCCGGTCTCCAGTCTTGTTCATGTGGCTTTTTCAGTCTCTCCTGCAAGAATGAATTTGGGTTCAGTAAATGTGTCTAATAAAAATTTGTGAGGTTTTAGTAAGCACTCTTAGTTATGGGTGTGCTGGCATATTCTGCTTTAACTTGTGAATTTTACTGTTTATACTAGATAAATTGCAATTGAGTACATATTGCTTTTTAGGCTACACAGAGGTTAGTGGTTAGCACTGTGGCTTCACACCTCCAGAGTCCAGGGATCAATTCCCGCTGCTGGTCTGTGTGCGTGGAGATTGCATATTCTCCCAAAGTGTGTTTTTTCTCCAGGCACTCCGGTTTCCTCCTACAGTCCAAAGACATGCAGTTTAGGCTAATCTGCATTCCCAAATTTCCTGTTTTGTGAGAGTGTACTGAAATGAAATGGCACCATGTCCAGGGTGTACCCCACCTTGTGTCCTAAATCTCCTGAGATACTGTTGGCTCCAGCCCCCCCCCATCCCCCCCGACCCTGTACAGGATAAGTGGTATGGAAGATGAATTGATGAATATGCCTGAGGCAAAGATATTTCTTTTGCATTCAGGATGAAACAGTTTCCACGAGTTGATTAATGTCAAAAGCAGACATTTTGATGAACTCGGATTTCTTGCGTATTTATCCTAAAGTTATTCTTTTAATGAGGATATTTTTGAAATATTTGATGAGTTTCATATAATCTCTGTTTTCTTTTGTTTTCAGGCATAGCTGGCAATCCAGTGCAGTTCAATGAGAATGGGGATGCTCCTGGACGCTATGATATCTACCAATACCAGCTTAATAACAAAACAGCAGAGTACAAAATCATCGGCCAATGGACTGACCAGCTCCATCTTAATGTAAGTTTCCCCTTTACAGATTTATACAGAATATAGCATTACATACTCTATACAGCATTTACTTTCTTCTATGCCTTTTGCATGCTTCATGCTGTGCTTGTATTGTTCTATGATTAATGCATAATTCACTTGTGCATGTAATGATTGGGGAAATGCCTAGGAGAAACCTCCAATTATTTGTGTGTGGCATCTGTGAAAAAAAAAAAGATTAGTCAGTAAAATCGTTTAAGCCCGACTGATTTTTAGATACTAGGTAGTATGAATAATGAGCATTCACTTTGCATCACAGATACCAGAGATGCAGTGGCCAGGTGGTATAAAGCAAATACCCTCCTCCATCTGCAGTCAACCTTGCAAGCCAGGCTGGCGTAAGAAGGTTGTGAAGGGCATCCCATGCTGCTGGCATTGTGAGCGCTGTGATGGCTACCAGTACCAGGCTGATCCATTCACCTGTAAAATGTGCCGCTTCGACTTGCGCCCCAACAAGAACCATACAAGCTGCCAGCCAATCCCAATCATCAAGTTGGAATGGAGCTCACCGTGGGCTGTCATGCCTGTACTCATTGCCATCATGGGCATTATGGCTACCATGTTTGTGGTGGTCACATTCGTACGCTACAATGATACTCCGATCGTAAAAGCTTCAGGAAGGGAACTCAGCTATGTCTTACTTACAGGCATCTTTCTTTGCTATGCCACTACATTCCTGATGATATCATCTCCTGATGTTGGGATATGTTCACTCCGACGCATTTTCTTAGGACTGGGCATGAGCATAAGCTACGCTGCATTGCTAACCAAGACTAACCGTATTTATCGTATTTTCGAGCAGGGAAAGATGTCAGTGAGTGCCCCACGTTTTATAAGCCCAGCATCCCAGTTGTTGATTACTTTCAGCCTGATCTCAGTCCAGCTGTTAGGGGTTTGCATTTGGTTTGTAGTGGACCCTCCTCAGGCTTTTGTGGACTACGAGGACCAGCGCATGGCAAATCCAGAGATGGCACGGGGTGTGCTCAAGTGTGACATCTCTGACTTGTCACTCATCTGCCTGCTGGGGTACAGCATGCTGCTAATGGTCACATGCACAGTCTATGCCATAAAGACGCGTGGGGTGCCGGAGACCTTCAATGAAGCAAAGCCCATCGGCTTCACCATGTACACCACCTGCATTATCTGGCTGGCCTTCATACCCATCTTCTTTGGGACATCACAGTCCACAGAAAAGGTAGGAAAAGAGTCAAACTACAAAGCATGCAAGAAATATGGCACGGTAAAGTATTTGCAGTATCATTTTTCAGATTCAGAGAACACAGGCAGCGAGGAGAAAGCTAGTGATTCGTTTTTTGGCTTAAGTCGAACTACAGCATATTTATGAGCTGTAATATATAACCACTGAATCACCATATTAACAATGATGCATGCACCTGGATAACAAGAACCTTCTCCTTTGCTGATCCTGTACTGTGTAAAAGATGAAAGAGGCTTTGAAACACCAAGACTTTTGAACGTTGACTTTCTGTAGATGATGTAACACAGTGATAGCAAATTGTCCCAGAAAAACAAACAGAAGAAATGAGTATGCACCCATGAGGGAATCCTTTCAAGAATTCATTTAGCTTCAGCTCAGACTCCTTTATTCTGCATTACTCATTTTAATCAGAAAACTTGGGACCTTCTGCCAGTATGATTTAGATAAGAATCCTTTTTAGCCCACTCCTCTTTCGGTTTCACTATACAGTATTGAATTAGCTTCATCTAGTAGAACGAGCTGAGCTCGCCATAGCAGTGTAGAATAGCTTTGCCTGAATACAAGCAGAACCTCTGACTAGCATAAAGTGTCAGTACATAAGAACGACAAGAGTCATTTGAGTGAAAGCGTCAGACAGATTATACAGTTTCACCCTGTGCACATGCCCTAAATAGCTATAACCATTATTTGGCCAATATTTACCCTTGGTAAGTCATTTGGGAAGCTCCTTTCCTCTTCCAATTATTTTCTTAGAACTTGCACATCGCACCAGTGATAAGAATGTGTGTCATATGGTAAATTTGCCTTATTATATTTGCCATAATTTCTGAAAGCAATCAGCACATTTAAACAGGCCAGGCTTATCATCATCCAAGTTGACAAGCATAGCTGAGAATGCAAAGGGTAAGATGACTTGTCTTTGAGAGCAATTAAATGCATCTTTATCCACTGGCACTTGATTTACCTTATCTGTCTGTCTTGTCACACACTTACCGCCAGGTGTCTAAAACAGAACGCCCACTCCATCATTTGTGTCGGTGTTTTATGTCAAACCGAACACAATGAATGTCACTCTGGGCATTATGAATCATTTACGCCAGGCCATGCGGTTCGGGCTCCATTATCTGTAATAAGTCTGCCGAATGCGTGTTACGAAGGTAAGACTAATGTTGTCCCTTTCAAATCATAATGACAGGGCTAGCATTGCAAATTAGTGAAACTGTGAACGATGATTGCTTGTATTCAGCCTGAAACTTGGAGGAGGGTGTGGCTTTCCATATTAAATTCCACTGTGTCACATCTTTGTGGTAATTTTATTTACTTGTCAGTGTAACAATTCCAGTAATACTGTAGTCTAGAGAATGAGACGAGTGCAAAGGGCCATTGAGCACCAAAAAGTACCTGTATAAGTGTTTCTATTCATATCTTCCCTCTGCAGAATTGCAGTTGTTATGATGTTTGTAGGAGATTCTCCTCCATTTTCTTGGTGACAGAGTAATTACTGTCTGTGTAGTGAGAGAGACAGATCTACAACTCGTGACATACAGGTGTGTGAGCTTCGGAGCTTGAAGTGACAAGAAGCCCTGTATGTGTTCCCTATCTGTCTCTTACAGAGGTGTGAAGTAAAATTACAAAGTAAAATTAGTTTGTTAGTCTGCATAATACTTAAGGCATGTTGGTGCACTGTGTAGCATTTCCACCTCACAGCTCCAATTCTTAGTCTACTGTATTGTATGTGCAGAGCTTCTTAGGTTCTGTGTGTATTCAAATGGGTTTCCTTTATGATCTCATGTTCGCTTCCACTGTCCAAGAAAATGCCACTGGAGTCAAATCAAATTGCCTATAGTTATGATTGAGTATGTGAATGTGTGTGCATGATGCCCTATGATAAAAACTGGTGTCCTATCTGGCATGAATTCTCCTGCTTTGTGCCCAGTGTTACTGGAATCCATTACAACCCTGATCAGAATAAAGCAGTTACTGAAGATGAATGAGGTAACAAATGAATGAGTGTGTGTACTGTATGTCTATTTAAGTATCTGTATGTTTTACTTTTACTTGATAATCTCTTCTGTCTCTAATTTGAAAACCTGCATGATTTACAATTCCATGTACTGTATCTGTGAACTCATAGGGTGACACTCCAGGATTAGAAATAACAGCAAGAATGAGACCTAATATCCATCACTACAAACTATCAGCTTCTTTGTTCTCTTTGTATGCATCAAGGCAGCTTGCATTATGACAGCTAGCTATTAGCATTCAGCTTCTTTGTAGTTATTATCATGCTAGCTAACATTTGAGAGAATAGAAATGAAGCTGTAGGTAATTATTCTTGGCTGATGTGTTTCCACATCCTTGGTTCCTCGTTTTTCGACTTTTACTTTTCTCATTTAAATTGTGTTTTTATTATTATTATTATTATTATTATTATTATTATGATTATTATTATTATTATTATTATTTGTATAGCATGTACTGTACTTGAGTGAAGAATTTGTGTACTATCTCTAGGCTTAGTGATGCATTTGGCAGTGTTGTACAGTACATCCACATCAATGAAATATGTCAATTTTTATGTCTGTATCTCACACATAATTTCTGCACAACTTTTCAAGCCCAATGATCTTCTGTACGATCATTAAGGTACAAGATTGGATTTAAGTTGGCACGGTGACTTAGTGGTTAGAACTGTGACCTTGCACCTCCAGGTTCCGGGTTTGATTCCCACCTTAGGTCTGTGTGTATGGAGTTTGCATGTTCTCCCCATGCTTGGTGGGTTTGCTCTGGGCACTCCGTTATCCTCCCACAGCCCAAAGAATTACAGTACAGATTAGGCTATTTTGAGGTTCCCAAAATTGCCCATAGTGTATGAATGAGTGTGTGTATGCGAGTGTTCCCTGTGATGGATTAGCACTCCGTCCAGGGTGTACAGTACCTTGCCTCATGCATGGGATAGGCTCCTGGCCACCCATGACCCTATACTGTATACAGGATAAAGCAGTATTGGTGATAATGAGTTAAGTTTGGATTTATTTTCTACATAGTGGATTTTTTAAAAACTATGAAATAACGCATATGGCATTAGGTAAATACGTACTATAACAACAAGAACAGTCAGTTGTTATTTTAAGACACGGAGGCTCTGGAATAGCTCTTGCAAGAACGGTATTCTCAAGTGCATTTGCAAAATCCTTTAAGCACCATGAAGAAACTGGCTCTCATGAAGACCATCCCAGGAAAGCAAGACCAAAACTTACTTCTGCTGCAGAGAAGTTCATTTAGAGTTGCCAGCCTCAAAAATCTGTTAGAAAACAACGGAAGGCTTTACAGAGCGTAGGTAGCAGACGCATCTCAATATCAACTGTTCAAAGGATATTTTTGCATATTTTTGATGCCTTCAGCATTGTTTTGCAATGTAGAAATAAAATCAGTAAAGACAATGGAATTAGAAGATGCGTCCAAACTTTTGACTGGTAGTGTATGTACAGTATAGCATACATATTTAGGGGACCTTTTTAAAATATATTTTCAGGCTACTGACCCCAGGGGTCTGGGTTCTGTGAAGCCTGGCTAATGATATTTATATAATGACTATGGAGAACGACGTTTGGGGGTCACCATAGAGCTAACATTTTAAGAGGTCTAACTAAATCCTGGATAAATCTTAAAGGTTATCATTCTATTATTTAGATTTTGGATTTGTAGGTTCATGTCTGATGAATGGGGGCAAAATAAAAGAAAGTATAGTTTGGATACCATGCTTTCTTTCCCTTCAAAAAAAAAAGTATTTAAATTTGCATTACTATACTTGCATATGTATTGATCTGTCCATCCATTTTTATTTGCAACAAATTGGACAATGGTAAAAAAAAAAGAAATTAAAGCTGAATCATTTTACCCGCACAGTTCACTTGAAGGTATACAGTGTTATTGGTATGTATTCTGATCACCCTATAGGTTTCATTATTGCATTGACAGTATAAGCACTGGATCGCACAGTCATGACTATTATGTTCTGTGTATTTGTCATATGTATGAAAGTTAATAGCACAAAAAGGTGGAGGTGTAGGGTTTTAAGGCAACTTTACATGGAAAAATAGAGAGCATGTGCTTGCATTTTATGCATGTCTCAGTGCTGAATAAAATAGCAACCTGTGTGTAACCTATGTCAAAACTTATTAAGAAACTAAAGATGTATTGTGTTAATTAGTCTTTAATATGATGCTTAAAATGCATTCCTTAATGCTGTGTCTTGCAAAAATGTTGAAAAGGGAGGTTGATGGAAATAATAAAAGGATTGAAGGCATGTATGGACTTAGCCTAAATAAGTTCTTCTTTACTGCTACACTAAATACATTTTTAAAAACAAAACTATATATTAAAACTAATTTATTACCCTAATCAGCTTCGATAATATACCCAAGTATAATACTCTTAAATACAAACAAACAAAGAAAAAAACTGCCTATGGGGCTCTATCTCAGCTGCATAAGCCAGGGTGTACTGTGGAGGAACCAAACCACTGCAGAGCACAAGCACATTTTTGACCTGCCAGTCACCTTAGACCTAAAGTCTTTGGACTGTAGAAGGAAACCGGAATAGCCAGAGAAAACCTAAAAGGCACAGAGAGAGCAGGCAAACTCGACACATACTGTACAAACCCCCTACTCTGCAATAGTGCCAAAATCTAAGCCACCATTCGATAATAAATCTTTTTGTAATTGAATTATATTCCTAATTTCATATATTTAGTAAGACGTGAAACATCTATTTAGAAAAATAAGAACTTTAATAAATGACCACTGGGGACAAGAACTATAGTTTTCATTCTAAAACAAATAGGCTTCCCATTTCTTATCATTTAAGAAATTTTAGTTCATTTTTACCAAACATGACATGTTCAATGAGAGGTTGTTCTATAAGAGATTCTACAGAAAAGGCAGGAATAGTGCCTGGCCAAAAAAAATGTCTAATATTTCGTTTGACCGCCTTTAGCTTTAATTACAGCAGGCAATCTGGCGGCCAGTTCATGTGTGAAAATGATTCCTCATGCCCCAAGAACCACTCTGAATTCTCAATTTGAATTTTTCCTGCAACATCAGGGTATATAAAAAGCATTGATTAGATAATCTGGTAATTCAGTACATTTAGGTCATCAGCTGACTTCATTTTATTGTCCCATATGTTGCTGAGTCTACACCTGACCAACTGAAGCAACCCCAAATCATAACACTGCCTCCAGAGGCTTGTAGAGGGGACACTATACATGATGAGTGCATCACTTTCTGCCGTTCCATTCTTACCCTGACACACTTATCACTTTGGAATAGGGTTAATCTAGACTTATTAGACCACATGACCTTTTTCCATTGTTCCAAAGTCCAATCGTTATGCTCCCTGGCAGTTAAAGCCCTTTTCTAATTAGCCTCATTAACATTTTAGTTCTTTTTTTTAAGGCCACTCAACTGTTTAGTCTCAATTCTGTGTGTCCTCATTATATTGTGAGTATGGAAATGCGATTGGGATTTCTACTGATGATTTTTTACGATGCACGTTCACTATGTATTTAAAGTGATAACAGTCATTCATGCTTTCCATCTTTCCAGCTTTTAGAATTCATTCGACAGTTCCTAACCCAAATTCAGTAAAGTTTGCAATCTCCAAAAGTTTTTTGTTTGTTTCTTTTTTTGATGCAGGCCGTCGAGAATTGACAACCTTTTTTTTTGTAGGATAGGAGAACCAAGGCCATGATTTTTTTCTGACATAAAAAATGCTGATGAGAACCAGTGCTGATCATAATGACCTTGTATAAAAATTATTTTTAAAAACCAATACCTTTCCTTAATCAATCAAACGGCTTTTCAGTATCTAGTAATAGGACAACATACAAATACAATAAAAATCTACACTACATGCTTAGCAACAATGCATGCTACTTGTTTGCTCGTGGAAATGGGGTAAATATTTGTACAATGCCATTTTGAATCACTGTCAATAAATCTCTTTAATATTCAACTTTGTATAGACAAGTTGCAATATTTATTCTGTTGCTGACTGTAGTCAATTATGTGTTACTGGCTAAGCAGCAACCTTTAAAAATAGATTTTAATTATTCACAAGAGGAAATTTACATGAAATGAAATTTAGATAAATCTGCTTACTACATGGCAAAAATACTGAACTGCTGACTTCTAACACATTTAAATTACACATAGTGAAGGATGTCTGAAATTAACAGATGATCAAAAACATTGCCAGAGTATGTAAACTACTTTGATTAGTACTGGAATGGTACATAATTTTTCAGACAAACCAGAATCTAATGACACTAACCAACCAATTTCCCTGACTTAATTCCTTTTGCTAAATAAATTGTTCATTTATGTTCTATATCGGTTATCCTGATACAGGGACACATTTCTATGGGAGGAAACCCACCAAGAACAGGGAGAACATGCTAATTCCATGCGCATAAACCCGAGTTGGGACTCGAATCCTCAACTGTGCAGGTGCACAGCGACCACTAAGCCACCATGCCGCCTAAATAAATTGCTAATTGTTATTGTTGTACAGTCTACATTTCAAGGCAGCAACGGACTCATCTGTTTGGAGTAAAGTCATTCAACCAAGTGACAACAGTACTTAGAACAGAGTTGCTTGTCTTCATTGTCTCTTTAAAGGTTGGGGGTATTACTTGTGACTTAACAGGATCATGGTAGGGTGAAGGATTTAATATTTGCCATAAAGTAGTTGGAAGTAGGTCCTTTTTTTTAGCTTTTCTGCTGGTGGTTGCACGAAAGCATCAGACTTTTGGATATAATGTGGACAGCCACAGGAAGCTATCGGGTGAAATCCAGTATGGGTGAACCTAGGGAAAATTAAAGACCAATCAGGCTGCTGCAGTCTGGGAAAGTTGCATGATTTATTGGCATGTAAAGTTGCACTACTCAAATTTGAAGAGGGACTGAACATAATTGTTATATCTGCCTTATGTTGTGCTGTAGGAACTTGCAGACCAAATACGGTTTCCTACACAGTATGTGCACTGGCAAGTTTCATACACTTTCAAATAAAGTAGTCATGAAGTGTAAATTCAAAGAAGGAGGAAAGTAAACATTTAATAAAGGGATGGAGAGGATGAGTGTAATGTCATAAGCATAACCATGGTAGGGGAAGCCATGTGAAGATGTTGCATCACTTGGAGAAGGGATTTAGAGGGAAAAGATAAGAAGACCAAGAACCGAATCATGTGGAATACGCTTGAAGTAAATTACGCTCATGCTGGGCCAGTAAATCCAAAGCTAATAAGTATGGTTTAACAAAACTCTTAATATGCTGCTCAGAGAACACAACCGGCCAAGACTAGGAATATATGTGAAGGTTTTTCTTTTTTTTCCCCCCCTATTTGGCTTTGTGCCTTTTTCAAGCTTACTCAATCCTATCTCCTTTGCTCTGCTTGCAGTCACACATACTCTGATTGGTGCGAGAAAGAAAGACAGAGATCACATAAATATAAGTGGGACAGCAGTTACAGTATGTGTGCCAAGTTAGTCATTATTCCTCTAACTTGTCCAATAAACACATTTATCCCAGTGCATACACATGCTAAACCACACCCATACTTATTGCATACGCGTACAGCCAGACGCCTGCCTTGTTGTCTGGCAAGGGAGAAAATTCAGCTTAAAACTTGGCAAACTCTGTCCTCTGGGACAGTATGAGATGGTCTCCAAATGGGATCTAAGTGGAATTTGATGTTTCTTGAACACTCCTGTTCCAACTTATGTCTACCACCAACACCAGAGCAAATCTCTCCTGTTGAGTTGGTAAATCTGCCAATTTGTCTTGGAGAGTGGTAAAATGCAAAGGCAGGAATTAAAGCAGCTGTTGTTGCTCAAAAAATGCTAATTAATATTCTTTTTTGAGAGCTACACGATAAACAGGTAGTAAAGAAGAAATGCATAAAAAAGCTTTGTTGGGAGCTTTGAGTATGTTCATAAAAGGAAAAGGTTTTAAAATAGACAGTAGAGAGTTGGGAAAAAGAAATATCATGAAAAAACAGGATTTTAATTGAGGCAAGGGCCGCTTTAACTGCACATTCTTTGCTAGATATTGTATATATTTTATTAATATATATATAAATCATAATAATATTATCCTATATAGAAATATATACCATAAAGCAATAAATTTAGAATTTAAATATGTATGCAAGTTTTTTTTTCTTTTTTTCTGAAGTGTGTATACATTTTTGGGCTGATTCTGTATATAGTTGTTGGAGTTTGCATGTTATCCCAGTGCTTGATGGGTTGCTTCTGGGTACTCTGGTTTCCTCCTACAGTCTAGAGACATACAGAATAGACTAATTGTCACTCCTAAATTGTCCATAGTGTGTGTGTTCACATTTGTGTGTGGGTGCCCTCTGATGGATTGGCACCCTGCCTTGTGCTTTCTAAGTCTCCTGGGATCGGTTCCAGGATAAGTGTTATAGAAGATGAAAGAGAAAGAAAGAGACAGAAAAAAGATAGAAACATGTACTCACTTTTATGAGTAAAAATATGTAATATGCCATGGTTGAGAGAAATCTGTAGTTATTTCTGGGTGTGCATGAATCTGTACATGAATGAGGCAAAATATCCAGAGGCAGTACTGAAATTACCTGAAAGGCTTCCCCAAAGCAATCAAGCTCAAGTAATTCACAGTTCTTATTAATGTGCAAGATGCTTTCCAAAAGAAGGTCTTAAACTATTGCGGAGATCTGGAACAGACACTGGCCACAGACTACTCCTACACACAAGGCATTTTTGCACTCTGTGCCACCTGAAGGCTATATAAAGTATGATTATTATACACACTGACCAGGAGGCAGAAGGACAGATTCTCACTTTTCTCCAAGAATCTATTTGTGTACATGCCTAATATTCACACTGATATGTCGAACATCTTGAAAACCTTTACAATATTGCCTTGTTCCTACATCAAGCCAGTTATTTGAAATCTCACAATGTATTCAGATGATTTATGCTTCCAGTGTTTAATGCAAGAGTTAATTTGACAGATCCAAGCTCATTTTAATTAGAACAGCTACCACTTGGTCATTAGACAGTTTTTTTATACATTGCCTGATGTAAAAATGTTGTCAAAACATGTTTGTGCACTTGTTTTCTGTAAATTGATTGGCGTTGTAAAAATTTCAGCTTTGTGCTTGATAGCCTTGAATGTTTGCGTGGGACCTTAGGAACATTTCTACTGATCAGCCAAGGGCACAATAGTGTTATGTCCTTTTTGTTTTCTCTACATTATTGATGCACTAGCAGTTATTGCTGCAAAGCACTAATATCTATTGAAAGACAGAGTCTTTTGATCTTAAAGGATCTCCCCCGCACTGGCTTGGTCCTGCCAAGAACTCATCCCCTAGGACAGTGGACAGAGATCACAGCGATGAGTCACTATTAATAATACTGTGCCAGAAACCTAGTGCTGAGGTTATGCATTGGGGAGGACAAACAAATGCAATGCAACAGCAGGAGGTTTGCAGTAGAGCTGAGATGAAGGTGAAGCGTTGGTGCGTTTTTATAATGTGAGAGAATGAAAACATTGCTTAATAAGTCAGCAATTTACCTCATCTTTAATGAAGAGCAGACATATACTATAGTCACCAGATTATCAGAATAGTGCGCCTAAATTTCTAATTTATGGCTTTCTAAGACAGTGGTGGCTCAGTGGTTAAGGGTCTGGGTTGAATCAGAAGGTTAGGAGTTCAAGCCCCTAGCACTGCCATGATGCCTTTATTGGGTCCTTGAGCAAGGCCCTTAACTGTCTCTCCTCTAGGAGAACTGTAATAATCAATGACCCCAGCTTTCTCTCAAGGTCTGATACAATATGCAGGAAAAAAGAGATTCACTGTGGATTAATGTAATTTACACTGCCTGTCTAAAGAAAAAGTTTCCATTTCAGAAGGGTCAAATTGTTGGGCTGCATCAAGCAAAGAAAAGCTCGAAGGAGCTTTGAAGTTGCTGAAATTGGGTTACCTTAAGCACATTATCAAAACCTGGAAGTAAGCGCTGGATTGTCATCCCTGTTAAACATTTAAAACCCAAGCGGCACAAATTTGTGCCGGTAACTCAGAACAAGTCAATGACAAAAAAAAAAAAATATATATATATATATATATATATATATACAGGTATATATGTGTGTGTGCTTATACAGAAGTCTTTCTGTTATGTGTTAACGGGGAGGCTTCAGCCTTAAACCTGTGTATTTGGGTTTTCAGATTAGTCAGGTAGAACAAAACTTATCATTACTTTTATAAAGGGTAAATTTTACTACTAAAGGAATATGTGAATGAAGTTGCAAAATGATCACAGTATTATTATTTTTGGTCATAGAAACAACCAAAAACAACCACAGAAACATGTGATTGTGTCTTTCCTCAGTTGGAACTGAGTGAGTGAGTGAGCTAAACAAAATAATAGCTAAAATGCTATAAGCTTTAACGGCTACAGACATTTGGACTTCATAAAATTATGCGTGAAGGTCACTTAAATACTTAGTGAAGTTACTTGATAAAAATAGTTAAAGTAAGAACATTCACGGTCATGTGGTTTGATGAATTGAGGTTGAACCTATTCCAGAGCATTGGTGCATCAAGGTAAGAAGGGAAGAGCATGAATTGACGCACACATCATGCACCATGGCCACTGACGAAATATTTCGTGATTTGCAATAAAGGGCCAGGCAGTGTACGTGACCATTAGTTTTCTTCTTCTTCTTCTTCTTAGTATTACGTTTGTCCTACCACTGTTGAAGTTTTCAGTAATAAGAGAACAAACCAAGCTTACATAACTCAATCTATCTGCCACAATAGTGTTCCTTGGGTTCTTCATGAGTGAAAATATATGTGGTGTCAACATTATGTTCGAATTGCACAGATATTGTGACATCAATACCATGTTTACTTTTCCCTTCCCTCTTCTACAGATGTACATCCAGACAACTACCCTAACCATCTCAGTGAGTCTGAGCGCTTCGGTTTCTTTGGGACTGCTCTACATCCCCAAAATCTACGTGGTGCTCCTTCACCCTGAACAGAATGTGGCCAAGCGGAGCACACGCAGCCTGAAGGCCGTAGTCACTGCTGCCACCATGTCCAACAAATTCAACCCAAAAGCCAGCCTGCGGCCTAACGGAGAGGCCAAGACTGAGTTGTGTGAGAATCTGGAAACTCAAGGTAAGATGGCTTAGAGGGAAAGGTAGATGACTTTACTCCTTAGTTTGAACACAGGGCAGGTGCCAGCTTTAGACATCATAGGCAGTTGCCTAGGGCCTCTGTTTTGCCCGGGGCGCTCATTTTAATGCTTTGGATCAATGGAAACAGCAAATTCATTCTTTCATCTTCAGTAACCATTTTCTCCTGGCCAGCGTGCTGGGGATCACAGGGCACTGTACACATACATATTTTCACACTCATTTAAACCTGGATTAAAAGCATATTAAAAATACACAGACTATATCTTGTGCAAACAGCAAAATCACTTTAAAAAGTTGTTACATGTGTTTATTTTTTCAAACTACCAAAGTACACTGCCATACAGTATGTTTTAAAGCACCAAATATGTTGTGGTAAATCTGATGTGACAAATATGAAATAGCATTGTTTATTGCACAGCCTCACTTGGATAACTTCCTAAAACATCATCCACCAGCGCAACTTCTAAAATAAAGGCCTATCCAAAATTCAATTTAAGAACACAAAAGTGTCAACTATTTTTTAACTTCCCTTTCACTCCACAATCCAACTTTATACCGAGCCTGATATTTACCCTATGAACAAAAGGTTAGCAAAATCGAAACATAAGTATTAGTCACAGGTTTCACATAAATTAGAGTACCTATTGTTACTCTGCAGTTTTGGTCCAGCACTGCACCTAATTTCCGTAGTTTCACATAGTGTGAGCTGTTTCTATCAGTATAGGATGAACCACTAATGTATCTTCATTTGGTGTTGTTTTTCTTCTTTCTGTGATGTTTTTTTTTTTTTTTTAATATATTTTTTTTATCAGTGGCAAAACAATAGCTTACTGGCCATCAAGTGAGGAAAAAAGCGTTGATGGCATTACCTGGTTATTCAGTACATCAGCTGACTTCATTTTATTGCCTCATAACATTGCTGAGTATAAACCTGACCAACAGAAGCAACTCCAGATCACAACATTGCCTTCAGAGGCTTGTACAGTAGTCACTATGCATGATGGGTAAATCACGTCATGCACTTCTCTTCTTACCCTGACACACCCACCGCTGTGGAATAGGGTCAATCTGAACTCATTAGGCCACATGACCTTCTTCCATTGCTTCAAAGTCCAATCCCCATGCTACCTAGGAAACTGAAGTTTTTTATTTTAATTTTTTTCAGATTTAATCTCAATAATAAGTTATTTTATAATGCCCACACAGCTGTTTAGTCTCATTCCTCTGGGTTCTCATCATATGCATGTAAAATGCTCTTACTTTCACTATTAAACAGAGCTGTGCTTTCTACTGTCAGGGTTTTGTTTTTGTTTATTTTCCCCAAGCTCTTTTACCAAATCTTCAAGTGATCAACATTGAATCAATGTAATTAATTCCATTAATTTCAGTAATCTCCATAGTTGTTTCTCTTTGCTTGATGCAGGCCAATAATATGTCCCAGTGAGACATGCATGCATAATTCCCACTAGTTTAGAGGTGATGGTCTGCATAGGACTGTTTTTAAAGACTTCCTTTCATTTCTGAAGAAATTCTTCCTATAAGAATTAGGTTATTCAAATATACTAAATAATATAAAATCATTGCACTGTGGCCTAGCAAATTCCATAATTCCATCGTGACCAGCGCTGTGTTAAAGATTGTTTTTATTGCCATTCTCTTTAAAGCCTGTCAGAGCATGCAAGCTGACAGAGGCCAATTTAGACACATTTCAGATGCTACTGAGGCCAGTCGTGAACGTGGCAGTCATTATCACTCTGGGAAAAAAAACTCCCAGATGCAGCTGTAGACATGCATATATTTTATCAGCAAATGAAAAGTCACATGATGAGAGAGGTTATTGCTTTTATGTGATGAGCTATGATCACATGGTAAGCAAATGAAAAGTCACATGATGAGAGAGGTTATTGCTTTTATGTGATGAGCAAATATGATATCTGTGGGTCCAAGAAAGAAAACTTTACCATTACTTGTAGTGGCTTTAATAAAGCTAAAAGTCTTTTTTTCCCCCACATTTTAAAGAGGATAGAAACAAATAAGTTCATTACAAAAAGGAAGAAGAATCAAACGTAAAGAAAGAAAAAAGAAAAGTAAAGCACATTTAAATACATATAGTATAGACATACAACTATTTGGAGCATGATACAGGTTTCAGCATTGCATTACACTTCATGTTAGCTTTGGTTCAAAATGCACCAGCGAATACTCATTATTCTCATCTAGTTAAAGATTTACTGTCTCTTTAATATACCTTTTTTTTTTTTTTACCATTTGACCATGTGGCAGATGATTTGCTCTTAAAACATTCCTTACAGCTTGTGAAATGATAAATTGGCAGTCTGATTCAGTGCTTGGGTATGGCCCAGTATAAATTACCAAAAAGGCAAACCGGTTTGCTCTCAATAGCACAAGTCTCACACTGAGTCACTGATTTGAATATGTATAAAACCATGCAGCAGACAGATGGGCTGTGCAAAACAGCAATAAATAAACCATAAACAGCTGAATCAGCAGTAACAACTTTCTGTGATTAAGCGTGCCCACTCCTCCAACCTGTACAGCAAGAGATAGGAAAGTCCATGACAACAGATAGCGTCCATATAGTACAGAATGTACACTTGGACAAAATGCTCACAAATCATATTACAGAACTACAAACTCAGTATTCAATATACCTAGTCACAAACCAATGAGAATATATGTCATTCTAATGCACAGGTGATAAGTATTTAAATACCGCTATAAAGAGAAGATGAGGAAGTACACTTCTTAATCGACATTGTTCTATAGCACTATCCATGACACCAACAGTCTGCACGGTTTAGAGATAAATATATCATGCTGTTTCCTCTTTTTCAGGACTTAGCCCCAAACAAACATACATCAGCTATAGCAACCATGCAATCTAGCAAAAATGAAAAAAAAAAAAAAAAAAAAGGCTGATTCCTAAGAGTGACTTGTGGAAGACAGCCTCATAAGGTGAACCAATCTTCTGGTTTCCAGATGGAGGAGAGATTTGAACACAGCCTGCTGATTCCGTCCATACCTTCTGGTCTAAGAAGATCATGAGAAGACCCTGAGGGAAACGTGGGAAGTCCACGGTGTTTCAGTGATGGTACTGTATGTCACATCAATATCTGATACCCAGCAGAACTGATCGCCCATGCTGGAACCATCTGCAAAATCCCATTACAACTGCTTTTATCATCTGTCTTATAATTTGATGTCATTGCAGAAGTGACACCAAAATAATGACCAGGCTTCGACATATCACTTTCAGGTGTTCCTAAATGGAGGCGTGGCTGAGATCTCTCTCTCCTTTTTTTTTCCTAGCAGGGTTTCTCATGTTTTCCTCTTGGTGATGGTGACAAAAGCAAAATCCATTGTTTACAGATGTTGAGCATGCTGGTTTGGTTTGGACATCCTGTGTTGTGTTTTGTTTTTCCTTCTTTTCTTTCATTTTGTTAACATTTCTGGAATGCATTTAAACCATGTTGCTGTGTTCTTATCACACTATGAGCCCTTATGATAAACTGTTTTAGGTGTAAGGAATTTTGGGGTTATGTACGCTTGTGCTTGAGTATAAACCCTTTATGAAGTTTAACTAACTAACCTAGCGCTGTGGTCCAAAACACTCGATAGCTATCACTGCCAACTGTGCATTGGCAAAATGCGAAATCACAATTTAATACTGAGGTCATGAAAAAGTATTTTACTCCTTGAGTCCCCTTGTTGATTATTTACTTTTAGAGATTAAGATTCCAGTATAAAATTCTCCCCGCCCCTAAAATGACAATTCAGATGAGCAATTTAAAAAGAATAAATTAAAAGCTTATGTGCGACAAGAACCGGAAACAGGCACAAGAACTGTCAAGTGATATATTGCAGCAATGCGTTTTGTAGATGTCCTGTGAATTTAAGACTCACCGCCTATGATTTCCCCTCTGTTTATTTTTGCACTGTTTGTGTTGCCGAATGCAGTATGTTCATATTGACCGTGCTAAATAGCAACTAAATGTGTGTTCTGGTAATGTTTGCATTTGTCAAAAAAAATTTAAAGAAGAAGATGAAGAAGAAAAGTAAAAATATATATAAACGGTGCCTGTACTGAAGTATTTGTAAAATATGAAAATTGGGGTATGTGACGCATGATCATTTTTATACATAAGTTGTTTCTAATAAAAATGTTTTTTTTCCAAAATGCAGTGTATATCTTTACGTCCTTCATGGATGAATGTAATTGTTTTTTCATTAGTGGCAAACAATTACCTTGTCATATAAATAATCTGCAATAAATATGCATTTATCTGCTTAATTAGTAACACTAAAACTGCCGGATTAGAATTATAGTTGTATAATACTGAGATTAGCAGTTATTATGGCGTGCTCACATTGTGCACTAAAGCTTTTTCTGTAACTCAAATCCTCAATTCCGTAAAAGATGAAAAGCCGACTTTTTTATTTATCTCCTTTATATAGTTTCAAATAGAACATTTTCTGCTCTTTTCGATCATGACGAATTTTCCCCTCTCATTAATTAAATACTCAGTAGACAGAAGAGGGAACATGAGGGGATTGAAAGGAATGTGTTTAGGTAGAGATATATATTTTGCAGGAATTGGACGTCCATCATAGATTGAATTTAAAAAGGTCTATTAGTATTTGTGAGTTATGTCCCATCAGTTCAAACAGTGCAGAAGCAGACAGATGCTATAAAGTAGAGCTATGGTTGTGAGACTCGATGATGTAAAACAGCACAGCTAGTGGTAAATTACTACCAGCGCTGGACTTATTTAGGTCCTGCTATAATATAGGGTATAAAACAGGAGTCTGATTGGAATGATACTCCATCTTTTTGTCAAACATGACAGCAGAGTAGAAGTAGAAAAGAAAGAAAACTAAAGGCAACAAAAGTTATAATGGCAGAACGCAGTAAACTGTACTGACAAATTTGGAGATGTGTAGTTAATTGCAAATAAAATGAGCTCTACAGTAGCCAATTTAATGTTGTTGTAACTTGTTTATGCATATTTCAGTTGTTAATTTGAGTATAATTACTTGTTAATCAAATTACAACAAGATTGTAAACAGACACGTAAATGTGCATGGTATCTTTTATTACATCATGACTGGACTTGTTATTCCAAACTCAAGCTTAAATGGGGTAGACGTGAGTGGTGTGCAGAGCCTCAGTTCAGTAAAACAGCTCCACTGTGTGGTTAGTCTGTAGAGCCTTTGAAGTAGTTTCACACGCACACACATGCACGCACACGCATCCACGCAAGTCCATAAATGCAATAAAATCTTTATAACAGAAATAATTAAATGCTGTAATGGACCAGAAGAGTTCACCTGTCTCTAGAGCAATTACACAGGAAATCCCCAGTGTTGAATTAACACCATACAATGATTATATTGGTCCAGTTGGTCCCAAATAATCTCTCAATGTGTTGAATCAACACTGGGGATTTTACTGTTTCAATACTGAAGAAATGTCAAGAAAATTAAATTTAAATAATGAATAATCTGGATGCAGAAAGGTAACATCAGTACAAATGCACTCATTATGTGATTTCTATGACACTGATCACAAATACATTATTATTATTTATAGTAAATGAAACTGTTTATAGTTTATAGTCACTAGATGGTTGGAGTGTGCTACTTCAAAGAGCATCAGCTGGATGAACATTGTGTCTTGAGATTTATTAAACCTGATAAATAACGTGTGAATGTGTGTATAAATAACCATGAATAAGCAAAGCATGTGTTTACATGAAAAAGAGTGCAGGGGATTTGGCACTTACTATCCTGATTAGCACCTTTTTAATCTAAAGCAAACAAAGCAAAAGTAATCGCCTAAAACAACACAAAATCTGTTATGAATATTAATATTTGTAATAATAATAATAATTATTATTATTAATATTAATAATATGGATTCATATGTTGAGAGAAATAGTAGTATCATACATCTAAAAGAAACTGTATTCATCCTGTATGTTCAAAACTGTAAAACCAAAAACTAACACCAAAGGTCTTACTTCGTGATCCTTTCAGATTGAACAATAAAGAACAAAGCAAAAGTCAGAGAATATGCTATGCATGGCTAGAGAAGCACAATAGATAGATAGATAGATAGATAGATAGATAGATAGATAGATAGATAGATAGATAGATAGATAGATTTAGGTTGATTTTTCAGTAGGCCAATAATTTCCTAGTATCCATGTGTGAATGTTGTACTGGATCTATAGGTAACTCATTTGTTTCCCCCTTATTACACGACTTCTCTACCGCCATGGCCATCCGATTGACAACAAGCAACCCGTACTGTAGTTACTGTGATAAACAGCCTCTCTCCAGCCTGTCAGTAAGATATCTGATATAATTTCTTGCTTTTACTTGTCAGCAGATTGGACTGTGTAATTTTGACCAGTGCAATTGTGAAAATGCCCAGGAGAATAAAGCCTGTAATCAAAACCCCATTGGGGGCCTGTACACTGCAAATTACTTCATGTTGGTGTTGTGGCAGCATTAATTTGCACTCGCTAAAAGATGAAAATACCAGGGCAGCCATTCAGCATGCGAAATGCATCATCCAAGTCTACAGGCCTATACGCTCACAACAGAATTATTTCCAAATAATCGAACTATAATAAAAGCATGCGTATTCTACAGCCACTATAACGCCTTGGAAGATGGTGTGCTGGTATATCTTACTGGAACCAACACGGTCAATATCACAGAGCACATAACAGAGACACATAAACTTCTCTGAATCAATTGTGAGACAACTCTAAAGAAAAATCAATATATGCAATAAGGAGCTGAGGATGCTGGATTATCCAATTCAAAGTGCGTTACTTCAAGACTGTGCTAATAATTTATTAAAGGCAATGTCACATAAGACAAACATTATTGTATTACAGATTAAAGATGATTATGACCATTGTTTGTTTTGTCATTTTTTCAGAAAAAAAAATGTAACAACAGTTTTTTTTCCCTTTAAAAAAGATTTGGTGTATAAAAAGAATGTGTGTAACCTCACAAGCATGCTCTACTTGCAGTTTTAAATCCACTCATTGCACAAAATATGGTCAAATTTGTTGATACTGACAATCACGTGACCAGATGAGCTTCTTAACTATCTTTTTAGTGCTCTTGGTTTATTTGTTATAATAACCTCTACTCTTCCCACTTTGCTTATATTTTGAACCAGTAAGATTTTTTTCCATTTAGCAACAAGACCATTAGTGAAGTGAGGCACTGATATCAGGCAAGAAGACCTGGGGTGCAGTCTATGTACCTGTTTATCCAAAGGTGTTCAATGGTGTTGCGGTCAGCACTTTGTGGAGGGCAAGCAAGTTTTTTTCTAAAGCACATGGACCTTACTTTGAACACACACACACCAAAAATAATAATTTGGCCTTATGTACAGTAGATTGATATGATGTATATTTTACTACATCTAAATAAGTTTATAAATGTACTTAAAGACAATTGTGTGCTTCAAAGTTTATAGCAATAGTTTCGGGGGAAACCACACACACATGGATGTGATGGCAAGGTGTCCAAATACTTTTGTCCATATTTTGTACAAAAAAGGAAAAAGGTTTAGCTTTAAATCTCAGATCCTAAGGCTGATGTTTAACAGCTTCCTACTTAATTATCAGCACCCCCATGATGCAAGTGAGCGTGAAAAGTGAAAATATTATTCAGTGCTAAACTTCTATGGTCTACAGAATTTTAGTACTGTAGGTAACACCTACTGTAATGAATCTTTACCAGTGTATCTAGTTCATTTGTGTTAATAATGATTCACTGTATTCACGCATGACATGACCGGCAATCTTATTGAGAAGCAGTTACTGGTAGACTTTATTTTTATAGATTCTGTCCCTGGGCGTCTTTTACACACGACTCATCAGTTAATTATCATGCACTTCGTGAAGCGAATCAGGTGCTTAGATGCAGAAAATACACAAAAGCATGCAGTGTGTGGCCCAGCACAAACACTTATTATTCCAGTTAGCCCCCATCCTCTGCTCGTTCTACCAACTAAAACCTTTTAATGTTAAAAATGTAAAAGAAGATCAGCATAACAGTCATATTCAACTACACCATATGCATTTGTGTGTGTGTGTGTGTGTGTGTGTGTGTGTGTGTGTGTGTGTGCACGAGCACGTGAAGGATAAATGAAAGCAGCATCAGTATATAATAAGTCCATGAGTGTGAGAAGTCATATCAAAGCCTAAATAATCTCTTATCTTGTAGTACAGTGGATAGAAAGAGAGCCTATTTCCCCCGCGCTGCACTTGTACATCAAAGCATTGAGAGTCATTCCTACTATTCTGTGCCATTTCAGCCAAATAGCCTTCTTTAAAACCATTAAAATCTTATTATTATTTCTTTTATGATTTTAACATTTCATTCGGTGGAACACTTGTTAAATTATAAGAAAAAACATCTTTTGTATTTGATGTGGGGAAACTTATCGTTTCTGCTGTTATATACTTTCAGTGCAATGCTATGGAATGTTCCACATTTTCTAAGAGAGAAAATCTCTCCTACTTTACCCTTAATATGTGTTGTAGCAAAGTCATTCCAAACCACCAATACCTGGGAAGACTTAATCACTAATAAAGATACGTATAGTATAGTTGTATGTATAGTGTTCGTCACTATTTCTATTAGCCTTAACAATCAGCTCTGTAATTCTAACCTTCAGGGGCCTTGATGGGGCATTTTCTAGTTTAGGGGAAGAAGTGGCACTGGCCCTCAACTGCCTCTTCTTCTCTCTCCATTTCTTTCTATTTGCTCTCTTTTCTTTCTCAATGAGGTCTGACACATTCATTTTCTTCCTTCCTCTTTGTCCTTCCTTCACTCCTTTCCCTTTATTGAGGCAACACTGCCTCCTTTCAGGGTCTGCATCAGTACGTGTCCTTTACTGCGCTGTTTTCCTGCAGCAAAACAAAAAGATCATTGCATGAAAAGAGGCATACAATTTTAGCAACTCTGTGTTGTATTTTAGTAGTATAAACTACATTTAAACATGATAAATTTGAAAGAAATATTACTATGCTGTTACCACATATAGAGAATAGAGTCTGGACAAGTTCTCCACCCTTTTTACCATTGGTTGGCCATTATTATTCATGTAATGTAGAGCATGGGGGCTGATGAGAAAGAACTTCATAGTGTATATCAACCGTATTTTTTTTAATGCAAATAAATAAATAAATCCATAGTTAAGGATAACAGGTTGGACATATTATGCCATGGGATGGGGTAGGGGCGCATTAATGAGGCATTGATCACAAAGACAACATTAGGTGAGAATCATTATACTGTAAATAAAGCGATATAGAAATAACAAAAAATATCTTAGCATATCTTTTTTAGATTTTTTTTCTTGCTTGTTTTTGTAACTGAAGATTAAATATCGAAAGATCAGAGTGAGGACAATACAGTACAATTTTGCTTATTTGCACTAAAATCAAAGTGTTTATTGTAAATTTCATTCACCCTGAGGTTGGATCATTATGCCTACAGTTGAGGGGTTTAACCTTTAAAGCGAAGGTTTTGGAATCAGTTTTAGTCCTGGTTTTCCACAACATATACAACACTGAGTCATGGAACACAAATGGCACCAAATAGTATGAATGACTCATCAGACAATCTGTTCACGGTCATGCTGAATGAAAGGGACACTTTGATTCTAAGTTGCCATGAAATGTTTACATGCTTGAGCTGTGAGGTTCTCACCGCATGGCACTTGATTTCATTTCTAATTCTCTAACAGCTCGGAAACTTTGGCAGAACACTGGGTCAAAAGGGGGCCAAAGTGCAAATCCAAGCTAAAAACAAACAAACACACAAAAAAAAACACAACAACAACAACAACAATAATAATAATAACAAAATCTAACATCCAGCACTGTTGCCTTGCACCTCTAGGGTCCGGGTTTGATTCCCGTCTCTATGTGCATATTCTCCCTGTGCTTGGTGGGTTTCCTCCGGGTACTCCTGCAGATTAGGCTTATTGGCATTCCCAAATTGCCCATAGTGTGTGAATAAATGTGTTTGTATGTATGTACCTTGCGATGG